>VMDR010008541.1:0-36287 GCA_007922815.1 Macrotus californicus | reverse complement strand
CTTTTATCTAGAAATATCTTAATTTCTCCCTTACAACTTCTTTTTTTAATTAAAAGTATTTTTAAATTGCAGTTCACATTCAGTGTTAGTTTGTATTAGTTTCCATTGGATGGTATAGTGGCTAGCCAACCATTTACTTTGCAGAGTGTTTCCCATGATATTTCCAGTACCCCACAGGCACGTCTTTGGTTGCTTTTAAGATTTTTCTGTTTGACACTGTTTTCCAGTTATTTGATTAGGATTTCCTTGTAGTTTTTCTTTATATTTGGATTTATTGAGCTTCTTGGATTTGTGACTTTATAGTTTTCCTCAAATTTAGAAAAATTTCAGCCATTATTTTCACAATTTTTTTTCTGTTCCTTCCCCTCCATCAAAGACTCCAACTACACATACATTAGGTTATTTGGATGATTCTGTTTGTTTTTTAAATTATTTTCTCTCCCTGTGATTCATTTTGGGTAGTTTCCACTTTCTGTCTTCAATTTTATTCATCTTTTCTTCTTCAATGTCTAATCTGTCATTAATCCCATCCAGTATTTTTCATTTCAGGCAGTGTGGTTTTCATCTGTAGAAGCTTAAACATCATCTGTTTCTCTACTTAACAACATTGCTATTTCCTATAGATCTTTGAAGACATAAAACACAATGATAATATCTGTTTTAATGTCCTTGTGTCATGATTCTAACATCCATGTCAATCCTGGGCTGGTTTCTGCTTTTTTTAAGTTTTTCACCTTTTTATGACTCCTATTTTCCTTCTTCTTTGTATTACTGGTAATTTTTTATTGTATACCAGACATTTGAATTTTGCCGTGTTGCAATCTGGATGTTTTTGTGTTTTTCTGAATATTCTTGAGGTTTACCTGCAGTAACTTTAAGTAGCTTGAAAACAGGTTGATCCTTTTGGGTTTTCCTTTTAATATCTGTTAGGTGGGACCAAAGCAGCGTGTGGTCTGAGGATAATTATGCCCCATTTTTAAGGCAAGACCTTTCTGATATTCAAATCCACTTCTATGAATTATTACATTTTTCAGTATGTGTGGTAGGGACAGGCACCATTTCCAGTCTCACAAGTGTACTGAGCTCTCTAATCGTTTTGGGTAGCTCGTTCTCCAGCCTCAGGTAGCTCACACATTGTGCTGACCAGCACTCTGCCAACCACTCAGAGACGTGTCCTTCCACACCTCTCTGAGCTCTCTCTCTGAAGCTCTCTCTTCTCTGGCACTCTGGCCTGAAAACTGTTTGCTTTAGTCTCCCTTTGTCAGCATCGAACTGAATGCAAGGCATTTACCAGGCTCCCCCTAGGTTTCTCCTTCCTGGGCCAAAACTGAAAACTCTCTTAAGACAAAGAGCTGGTGTAGTTGTAGGATTTGCCTTGTTAATTTTTCATTTCTCAGGGACACTATCTTTTGTTGCCTGAAGTTTAATGTCTTAAACACTTGTTTGATATACATTTTCCAGTTTCTTTAGTTGTCTCGAGCAGGAAGGTAAGTCTAGTTCCTGTTATTACCCCTTAGCCAGAAATGGAAGTCTTAAAATTGTAGGGGAGAGGGGCCAGAGCTTTACTCTGGAGCCTCTGTATTGCTATTCAGAGCAACTCTGTAACGTGTAACTCTTCTGGGGTCTCTACTAATTGTCTTGTACTGAGAAAATCTAGTTCCCTCCACTCTGACCAGTCTTGCCACAAACTACCCTGTGTGAGTTCTGGGAATTGGTCAACTTACAGCTCCCTGGTAGCATTTTTCCTTGTTTCATAGAGTTTTACGCTGTATTGGGGTGGCTTAATATCCAAAAACAGACTTGACAAACATAAACAGATCTTTGAAGCGCTTCCTTTACACGTTTTCTCTTCTTTGGTGCTCTACCCTACCAATTCTGGCTGCCTCTGCCTCCCCACACTTTGATCTCCGTATCCTTAACTCGCTGTGACCTCTGGGCTCCACTTGGGGTCTGCTTTCCTGCTCTGTGTTCTGGAAAGTGCATCCAGAAAGAAAGAAAATGTGATCATAGGGTCCATGGCATTTGTTTCCTTCCTTTCAGAGATCATAGTCCAATCTGTTACTCAATATCTAAAAACAGTTGCTTTATATATTTGTCCAGTTTTGTTGTCTGTTCTAGGAATGCAAATCCAGTACAAGTCTCTCCAACATGGTGAAAACAGAAGTCACCAATCTAACTATGTTTTTAATGACAAAATGCAAACTATAATACTGAAAGTGGGCTTTTTTCAAAATTAATATGCTCCAACCCCACCAAAATTCTGATACTTCTAAACAAAGGATTTGGCTCTTGTTTGCGAATCCCTCATCTAGTGAAATCCATACATTCAAAGCCTTTAATTCCACATTTATTCAAACATTTCATAAACCTTATTTTGTGGCAGACACTGTGCCAGATTTTGAACATACAGAAATGAATGAGACACCATTACTGCTTCAAGGATTTTCCTTTCAGAGTTATACCCTAATCAGAGTATTATGACCTGGTAAGGGTAGTGATTGAGATACATGCAACACATTAATGAGGTAAGGTGAGGAGGGAAGACAGGGACACCAGATCCAGCCTGGAGACAGGTGGAAGGTTGACAGAGATTGCTTCCGGAGGTGACATTTAAGCTGAGTCTTCAAAGATGGGAATCAATTCGCTCGGCAAAGAGAGGACAGTGAAAGCAAAGACACGAAGGCAGAAGCAGCACAAAGTATGCCTGAGAAGGACTGCCCATGTGAGGTCACAGCAGCAAAAATTCCCAGAGAGGGAGAGGCAGGGGATGGAGCTGGAGAGGCCAGCAGAGGTCAGGACACAGAGGGCCTGTCATGCCACACTGGGGAGCCTGCCATTAGGGCTGAGTCTTTTACATAACTCTGCATGGTGGCTGGCAGGGTGCATGACTGCCTCAGCACGCAGTAGGTATTATTAGATGATGATCATGAAAAGCAAATCTGAGAAACTGCAAAACTCTGAGCAGAGCCAACATCTCTTATGTTCTGAGACTCCAGAAGGTTATCTGACTCCTCTGCCCCTTTGCAAATTCAGCTCAGATGTGTGGCCATGGTGGTCAGCCAACCCTGAGGTGCTGCCTCTTTGGCAGCCGGCTAACCCTCTAGGCTTGTCTAGATGGCTGGAGACAGTAAGGGGAGATACAGGAGAGAGTGGGGAGGAAAGAGCGCCAGCGAGACAACGAGAGAAGACAGAGCTGGGAGACAGGAAACCACACTGAGACAGCAAGATAGGGGCTTGGATGGAAGAAACAGATCACAGAGAATTTCAAGCTGAGAAGATGATTCCTGGGGTGCGGAGGAGAACATGGCCTCGTCCCAGCAGACTGCAAATCTTCCCACGCCCAGGCCAGTGACTGTCCAGCAGTGGCCTTCCTCTCCATTGGGAAGACTGCTGGGAATGGTGCAGGGTCTCCAGGCTGAACTCCTGCTGGGAGTCAAACATGTCTAGGCAACTGATGGGCTGGCCCAAGTGGAAGTCTATTTGCCTGAAAGTGCTTCAAGGACCTCCTGTGAGAGAATCCATCCTGAAGGAAAAGGGAATCCAACCTGATGACCTTGAATCCATAACGAAGATTTAGTCCCCTGCAGGCAAAGTCTGCAATAAAATGCAAGTGGGTAAATCACCAGGGCACAAGAAGTAACTGGTCAGACATTCCTTTAACAAGCATCACTGTGAGGAAGGGGACTAAGATATTCGTCCTTGCTTTGAAACAGACATAAGGCAGCTTTGGCTCCTCGAGGTCTTCAGGTCCTGAGCTATCATGAGAAGTGTGATGGAGTAGGTCCCTCTCATCTATGGGGGATATGTGCCAACACCCCAGTGGATGCCTGAAACTACAGATAATACTGAACCCTAATTCACTTCAACTCTGCCTGAAATATGGCAGCAATTTTTCATCGGCAGTTGCAGCCTCTCAGTAATTTTTACATTTTTTCAGTCCAAACCTATTTCTGAGTCTGTGTAACCACCCTTCCTTACAGTAAATAGCTTGGCGTACTTGCTTCAGGGGAGCCCTTGCTGAAGTCTTGTGTAGGCTCACTCAGCGCTTTCTGGTGCAATAAGCTGTCATTAATCAGAGCACGTGTCCTGTTCATGTCTTCCATCCACAAATTTTATGCTTTTTCCACCCTACTAAGCACTTACCATACACTGAGGTGGTGACTTTTGTAGTCTGAGTTGTGACAGCAAAACTAGCACAAATTTCTGTTTCCTCCTTAACAATTTCACAGATAGAAGATTTGTTTCATGTAGACCTTAGCAACTTCAGCATAATTTTTTTCTTTCTTTATTAAACTGAGAACTTTTACCTACTCACTTAAAGGGAGCACTTCACAGCTTCTCTTTGGCCAGCCTCACCACTCTTGCACTTTCGGGCCATAACTAAGTACAATAAAGGTCCCTTGAGCACAAGCACGGTGATACCATGACAGTCAATCTGATCACTGAGATGGCTACCAAGTGACTAAGGAGTGAGGAGCATCTACAGCATGGATTCCCTGGACAAAGAGATGATTCACATCCCAGGCAGGATGGAGCAGAATGACGTGAGATTTCACCACACTCTTCAGAACGGCAATTTAAAACTCATGAACTGTCTATTTCTAAAGTTTTTCATTTAATATTTTTGGACCGCAGTTAACCAAAGATTACCTGAAGCTGCCAAAGTGAAACTGCGGATAGGGATGACTTCTGTACACATCAGCTTGCCCATGAGGCGGTAGGGCTGGTGGCCAGGCTGGTCCATGCAGAGTCACTGCAGTGGTCCCAGCAGGACCAGTCACTTGTTCACCAACACATGTGAGACACACTCTGGAACTCCAGAAATAACTTGGGGCTAATTTAGAATGGGGTGAATGCCACATGAGCTGGTAAAGGCAAACACTAGGGAAATTCAGATTTCCTGCTAATGGGTTCCCACTGATATGGGTGAGACGTGGGGAAAGTTGAATTGAACTAGGAAAGTGCAAAGTATGAATTCCTTCAGGGACCAGCTAGCAAGATAATACCTGACTCCTTCTTGGAGAATTTTGATCTAGGAGAATCTTTTTCTTTGGAATCTTTCTACTTACAGAGAGTTTTGTGAGCCCTAAATGCCTGTCTTTGCTCCTCTCTAGAGCAGAGGCTCTTCCTAGTCCTGCTCCTCTGCACACTCCCATTTCCTACCTATCAAGCCCTCTGAGCAAACTCTGCCACTAAACACCTGTGTAGATGCACGGGTGCCTGTCTGTTTAAGCAAGAGGAATGGCGAGACCAACGGGAGCAACCAAGCCCCTGTGCCAGGAGAACAGAAAGGAAAATCTAGACAAAAGAAAGACACTAAACACGAAAGCTATTTTATTCTCTACCTTATAATTTTCTGTATTTTACTTAATTATCTATAGAAAATAGGCAAATCTTTTTCAAAATCAAATGTGAAAGTACAAGTAAACGCAGCTCTCCACAGTCTACGTGAGCTTGATGTGCTCTCCCTTGTGGTCACCCTGGAGATGTTTGACCTTTATCATGTCATAAACAGGAGTCAGAGAAGGCAACCTGCCTGGCTGTGACAGAGGTGGTTCCACCATACGGGTAGAATCTGACCAACCTGGACGGCATAGCACTCCACTCATGAACAAGGAAGGACCCTGTCATGAAAGGACACAAACATTACCATTTTTTCCCACCCAACAGCACCAACTCTTGGCTCATCCTGAGAAAATGATTGACAACTACAAAGGCTGCTGGGCAACTATTTGAAAGAGGGGTCCACAGAGAGGCCTCCTCCACCTGTTACTCTTTTCTTTATCACTTCACATCCATAGGGGTCCCTAAGCCCCAAGAGAAGGGTCAAGTGCAAATGTGGTAAACCAAGAAGCCCTAGCAGTTGTCAACCTAATTAGCCTTCAGGAAGAATATATGGATATGTGAGCACAGTGCAGTCGTTATAGAGACAGGCACAGGGGCAGCATTTAGAACAAGGCCTCATCACATCACCTGATAAAAATAAGACCCAGGCTTTTTAATAGAATGAATTACTTAAGTTTTATATTTAACAGGGGACGATACCAGGGCTATTACTGGTTTTCAGAATATTTTAGGAATCTGGGCTGCCTGCTTCTACATATGTTAACAGCCATCACAACATATGCTCTGGTGGCTGGCAGTTAAGAACTAGAAGCTCATGTATCTCTCTCACCCCTTGAGATGACAGAGGGTCCTTCTCACTTTGGGTTTGTCCTCCTTTAATTGGGTAAGAGATTTTCAACATGTTTCAGAGAAAAGATTGGGCAAGAGCTCTATTGGGCTTTGCACCAGGACCTTTGCATATATTATTGCCAATCCCTACAACAAGCCTGTGAAGTAATGATCTCACTTTGCAGGTGAAAAAACTGAGGCTCCTAGAGGCTCAATACTTTCCCAAGTCACACAGCTAATGAGTAGTAGAGTTAAAATTCAAATCCAGGTGTCCCCCATTTCAAAGCACATTGCTTTAGGACACCAACCAATCCCTGCACAGAGAGGAATATGGGATGAGGTGAATCTAAAGAGATTTAACATTTTTATTAATATATAGCATGGATTTTGTTATAGTGGACTGGTTCCAAGAAGAATTCCAGAGATTCTGACCTCTGCTGACAAGTGCCCCACTAATTATCCAATGCAAGGCCAGTGTTGGTTTCAGACTAACTTCTCCTGGCCATCCACCATGTTTCTAGGGTGCCTCATCCCTAGGTCAGTCCAGCGAGCATGAGTAACACAAGAGTCCAGAGAAAACATCATTGATAGAGTGTCTCCACTGCTCTTGCATCATGAAAACTTAAATATATGAAATCAAGGTGGGGATTTAAAATGAAGGGTTGTTTGTTTGTTTGGGCTTTTTTTGACAATTTTGTATTTGCATTATTCATGACTCTCCTACTCTAGAGATGCTTGCTTGCTTTCCGTTTATTTATTTAATCATTTATTTACCATTTTCCCAACAAAGGCCTGCATAATAGGCTCAATTTGTGCCCACAAGGTGCCAGTCTTTCCTTGTGGTGGAAAATAGTGGTGCTGGTGATTAGAAGGCTAGAGTAAGGCAATGGACGTGACAGAGAGGGTAAAGATGGCCAGCAGCCGGGGCTCCCAACAGTGAGAATGACACTAAGCAGGGGCACATATACCCGTCCTTGCTCTCCACTCGGTCTATCAGCTGAAACTAAAGGCAGAAGACGCCTGGGCTCCAAGGGATCTGCGAGAACATACCAAAGGCAAAACTGAAACGTGAGGCTTGACAGGAATTCTAACCAAAGCATCACTGTAAATGCACTAGGCAGAGAGGTAGAAGGCAGGTAGAAGCCACAGACTGAAGGCTGCGACCCAAGTCAGAGCAGAAGACTTGAATTCAGTGAGGAGGGAGTGGTGTCTCAGAAGAGTCCCTGAGCAGTGGGACTCATCCTAGGAACTCTCTCCAAGCTGCCTGCAGCCTCCAGCCTGTGCACATGGGTGAATCATCTTGTGCTATTGAAATCATCCCATGATGTACCCTTAGCAGCTGTACTCATGTAAAGAGCTCAGCAGTCTCTGGGGGCCAGCCGGGAAATCTAATTTCTAGTACAGACAATCACACAGAGCTTAAAACCGTAGGCTTTCAACTCAGGCCAACTTCACATTCTGGGTTTGCCACTTATTAGCTATGGTGGCTCAAGCAAGTCATCGAAGCTCTCTACACTTGAATTTTCTTGTCTGTAAAATGGGAATAATATCAACCAGATGCCAAAGATGAGCCCAGGTAGGAAAATGGCCAGTGGGCTATGTCAAGGGCCGGAGACAACTTCCACTCCATTGGCTGGGTGAATGCAACGGTCAGCACGGTGAGCAGAAGCCAGACCCTAGCCTCCCTCCCTCCCTCATCACCCTAATGCTCCTTGGCTAGCCCCACCCTCCACTGCCCAATCTCTGTCCTCTCCTGTAAATGGGTCCTGACTTTCAGTGTCCCCGGAGCCTCTCTTGCCATTAGCCATGAGCTCTTTCCATGAAAAGGTCTCTGGGGTAATTCATAGGCTCTGGTGGTCACCTGCCACCCAGCCTTCCCCTGTCCCTGTCTTTACCCTTTGCCCTCTAAATAAGGAAGCCAGTGCTACCAGGCCAAGAACTTCTGCCCAATTTGGGTCCTGGACAGCCCTCGCCTGCCTCTTTCTCTGGGCCCCCAGCCAATTCCTCCCTCCCTCAGAGATGCTCCCTGCTCACTTCATTCCTCCCTCATAGTTGGAATGACAGTGGTTCCCAGAATCCCTGGTGTGTGGGGAGGGTGATGGGGGTCTGGGGAGGCAGCCAGCTCAGGAGCAGGTTAATGTTACAGCCCTGGGTAAGTGAGCTGGGCCAGCTGACGTCAGGGTGATGATGGGTGCAGGGGAGGGCCAGGCTGCTGAACTATAAAGATAGGTCAAATCAAATATAATCAACTCGGGACAGAGTCAGCGGGCGAACTGGACAACGTCCCCAAGCCATGGTCCCTACCAGCCACGGCTCAGCCTGGGTCCCTCTGCTCCCGACCCAAGTGCCCGAGGCAGGCTTTGGTTTTATGTCAGCAGCCTTCATCTGCCTTCCAAAAATAAGCCCCTGCCGCCATGCCGAGGGGAGAAAAACAAGAAGGGCGGTATTTTTAGGGCCATTAATTCTGACCACGTGCCTGAGAGGCAAGGTGGATGGCCCTGGGACAGAGGCTGTTCATCACTATGTCCCGGGGAGCAGGACGTCTTCAGGGCACGCTGCAGGCGCTCATCTTCCTAGGCGTCCTAGTGGGCATGGTGGTGCCCTCACCTGCGGGCACCCGCGCCAACAGCACGCTGCTGGACTCAAGGGGCTGGGGAACCCTGCTGTCCAGGTCCCGAGCTGGGCTAGCTGGAGAGATTGCCGGGGTGAATTGGGAAAGTGGCTATTTGGTGGGGATCAAGCGGCAGCGGAGGCTCTACTGCAACGTGGGGATCGGCTTTCACCTCCAGGTGGCCCCCGACGGCCGGATCAGCGGGACCCACGAGGAGAACCCCTACAGTGAGTGCCAGTTGCAGCCAGTTGGGAAGCTGGGGGCTTGAGCTCAAGCAGGGTTAAAAGATGAAAGGGCCTTGCTCTGAAGTGTGGGGTCCTGTTATAAAGAGGAGAGAAATGTGTTTCTCCACTGGGATGCTCATAACAGAGCCACCCCTCCCAGACTCACCTTGACCCTGCCTAGGTGCAGTCTCAATATGCCGAGGACCAAGCATCCCGGTGTGCTTTGCCATCACCCCATGGAGGCCCTGTGGCACTCATTACTTCAGCATTATGGGGCCATCTGTGGCCATATAAGACCACTGGGAAGTGTCAGCGTGGGAAGAAGCTATAAGGCAAGGATGGGGAGAATGAGTGGGGATACTTGGACCAAATTAGACACAAGCTTATTTTTATTTAGCTTTCCCTTTGAGAAGGAAAGGCAAGTGCTTTGCACAATTTCCAGCTGAAGTACACCCTTCTTTTGATTTCAGCCTGCCCCCCCTCCGTGTCCCTAGGCCTGTGTCCTACAAGGTGATGGGCTGCTGCATAGATAGGCTCTCCCGTCCAAGAGGGGATTGGTGGGGGCTGCAGGATCCAAGCAAACCATCAGCCTCTGCTGATGTATTTGCAAGATTAGATGGGCTGAGATTTGCTGACACAGGGGAGTACACATTTTCAACAAAACTAATCAGAATTCATTCCTGTTCCCCAACTCAAGTAATTAAGTCAGTGAAAGCCCAGAATCAAAGCTAATCTTAAGTCGATATCTAAGTGGCCACTGTGATCTCTAACTGTGAGGTCAGAGCGTCCCCTTGCAGAGCTGGATTGTTGACAGTCTAGTGGCAAGACCTGCTGAGTCCAGTTGCTAGATTTCCCACAGTCAGAGAGATCAGTGATGGAGGAGTTGGAGGGTCTGACTTTCTAGGGGCAGGGGATAGGTTTAGCTGCCTTGGCTCACTCTGACTTGCACGAGCCTTAGGTAACGCAGCCCGCGTTTCCTTGTCAGGCCTGCTGGAGATTTCCACAGTGGAGCGAGGTGTGGTGAGTCTCTTTGGAGTGAAAAGCGCCCTCTTCGTTGCCATGAACAGTAAAGGAAGATTGTACACAACGGTGAGTTCATCAGGCCGGGGGAGCTCCAGGTTGTCCAAGGCCTACAGCTTACACAGCTGAAGAAGATAATACAAAATCTTGAATACAGGAAAGAAAATTTATCTGGAATTGGAAAAGAGGGGGCTATGGAAGGAGCCGGTGCAGATGCAGGGACTTGGAGCTCCGGCTTCCTGAGCTTCACAGTACATGGGCCTCTGCGTTGGACTGTTTTTCCTGATCCTGCCTGGCAGGCCTTTGTCATTAATCAGGAACCATAGCTCAGAGGCTGTTGGGTCTGAGGAAAACCTGCGTTCTGGCAGGCAGCTGTCATCCGGGCTGTAGTAGGTTTGATTCCCTGGGCCGGAGAGGCCCGCAGAAGCAAACCTGTCCTGTGCTGTTCTCTACACCCAGCCTTTGAGAGGCCCCGGGCAGCAGCAGGAGGAGAATGCAGGCTCCTTTCCTCCCCTTCATCAGTGTGTGGTGCAGGGTTTGTCTTCACATCCCTGACATCGGAGGCTGGAGAAGCACCCTCCCTTTTTAACCTCCTCCCCGTCGCAGATCCCTCCTGCAAGGTTACCCCGTGGACTTCTGAGCACACTGACCAGCACCTCTGCACTCTCTGACCCCTGCATCCCGGGTCTGTCTGCCCACAATTTGGCTGATTCCAAAATACAGCCTGGGAAAGCATCCCTATGATGGTGAAAAAACTGAGAGTTTTTTTTTTTTTTGACAGAAAGGAATAAGGCTAAAAAGGAAGATCTCTGGGCAATCAGCAAGGAATACCAGAGTTATTTATGGGAAGGGTGTGGAGGGCTGCTCTACCTCTCCTTGGAGACAGACCGAGGGTCAGGAAGTGAACAGAGAGATCTGGGATTGGTGCCTGCTTCCACGGAGACTATCCCAACAGAGGAGGTCTGTTAAATACCTCAATGGGGTGCCTAAGTGGCCTCCTCCCTTGAACTTGAGCACTAATGCCTCTCAGTCCCGGCTGGTTTACATGAAGACAGGGCATGGATAGAATTCAGTGGGTCTCTGAAAAAAGACAATAATGGAGGGTCTGTGGGGCAGGCGGTGGAATGTGGGTCTCAGTCTCTACGCCAAATGCACTTCTGCTGTGGACCTTGGGTGCATTACCTGCAGGACCCTGAGGCAGGTCCACACACAGCCATGATTGACTCAAGAGCTTGGAGACCCGGCCTCTCAACTGTGAAGCAAAGACGAAGGTCCAATGTGCCTCCCAGGGGTGTTGGGAGATAATTCTCAGAAAGCAGTCTGCAGGGCACCCTACAAATAATAGGTGTTCAGTATGAGGTAGCTATTCATATTGTCTGAGGAGGGTGAGGCACCCTGCTGTGATGCTCAGCACCCCTCTTTCCTAGAGATGAGACAGCAGGAGAACATTTGCATTCACATCATCATGGTAACTTGTTAAAAGTATAGATTTCCAGGTACCTCCCTCAGAGATGCTTAGCCAGGAGGCTACACTGCGGGCCTGGAAATCAGCTTGTTTATTTTCATTTTTTAAGTTCCTCGGGTGTTTCTGAGGCACAGGCAGGCTTGGGGACCACCAGGCTCCATGGCCTCTGCCCTACCCAAGGGTTAGCCCAGCCCTGAGAGCTGGAGGGCTGGGGGATGAGACACAGCATGGAATTCTCAGACACTCTCTAAGACTCTCTGCAAAGGTGACGGAGAGAACAGGAGGTAGCTAGGACCCACCTAGGCTTTAGTGGAGTCAGTGCCCTCTCTTCAGAGTGAGTCATCCCTAAAAGCCCCTCTCGCCAGCCTACATGATGCCTGGGGTCCCTGGCTAGAGAGCCAGCAACTGGGGGTGTTAGCTATGGGACTGTATACAGGGCTCTTTGGCAGGTAAATCTCCTGGATAGAGCATTCATTACAGCTACCCTTATCCGTGCCATCTTTATTAACATACTATTTAATATTTCCCCTTACCCAGAAAGGAATTTACCTACAAGGTGAGGAAAGAGCATAAATATAGAGTATATTTATATCCATTTCCCACTTTAAGTCCGTGGTCCTGGTAGGAGAAGCCAGGGAAGGCTAGGAACATGAGATTTAACCATCAGAGGCCGTGCTGCAAAGGGGGAAGGCACTCAAGTAACCTAGGGAAGGGTTACTCTTTGAAGTGTGAGCTGATTCCTAAGGGGGGAGACACCCTGCCCTCATGCCCAGGCATATGGCTTCAAAGGGGACCAAGCAGGGCTCCCTAAATGAACAGAGTGTAGGAAGGAGGGCTTTCCTGAGAGAAGACCACCCACTCTTCCCACCCAGCTTCCCCCACACATCCCAGGAGCATTTGGCTCGGGAGCACCTTCTCCAAGAAGGGAGAGTCTCCTCCCTGGAGCCGAGGAGCAGGCGGGAGTGGGCTGGACAGGGGAGTCTCAGAGCTGAGCCCTAAGCCTGGGCACCTGATGCTTTGCGTGGCCGGACACCAGATGATCAACCCCTCCTGCCAACGGCCCTGTGGGGCCCATTGTTATCACAGTCTAAAAAAACAATTGCCAACTGATCCCCGGAGCCAGGAAGACTCCTGCTGGGTGATGATTTCATTCACACTATTTCCCTTTAAGCCCTCAGAGCGGCCTCATCCCGCTTTGGCTCAGCTGCCACTGCTGCTAAACGGGACTGCTCATGGGGGGAGGGGAACCATGCTGGACAGGGGACAGGCAACAGCCCATGGTGGAAGAAAAAGTGCCAAGGAAGCCCACCTTTGGAAACGTGGCCTCCCACATGTCTCACCTCTGGGAAAGAGGGGTGAAGAGCCTCAGGGCAGGGCGCCTCGCCCTCCTCAGACAGTATGAATAGCTACCCTGTCCTGAGCACCTACTGGCTGTGTGCAGACCGGCCTCAGGGCCCGGCAGGTAAGGCAGGTTGAGGCTCACAGCAGAAGGCACTTGGTGTACAGACTGGGACCCATGTTCAAATAAGGCAGAAATTAGTGAATTCCAATCTCTTTTTTAAAATTAAAAAAAATATCAAGGATCTCCACTTGACAGTGGTTCATTAGAATCCTTTGGCTGAAAAAAAAATGCTTTCGATGAAAGAATGTCCAGCTTCAGAAACGGTCTTGTAAGAGTTTACTTGAGCCAAGCTGACAACAGTTGCCAGGAAGCAAAATTTCAGTGGACTGAGAAAGTGCTCCAGAGAACAGCAGTTTTGCAGCTCATTTTATACATTAGAACCGAAGGAGGAGGCGGGGTCCCGTGGGACCCTCTGGTGGTAGATGATGAGAGCAGGAGAGGGCAAAGCAAGGAGGTCTCTGGGTCGGGTGAAAAGTGACACAGAGACACACAATCCTTTCACAGTGGTGGGTCCAGGGTAGCTAACACTCACAGCACGCAGGGATGGTGTTCGGGGAACAAGATGACAGCGAGGGGTTCTGTGGTCTCCTCTCTGGTGTGTTGGGTGTGACCTGGGGGGTCTGGAAAGGGGGGTTACTCTGACATTCCAAAGGCATGTTATCTAGATGCAGAAAGACAATAGACCAATAGACAGGCTCACTTAAGGTAAAGATTGACCTTTGTCAAGGAAGCCACCGATCTAGGATGTGCCTACCCACCAACCTCACTTTCAGTTAAGAACTTTGACGTTCAGACTGTCCTGTGTGGTTATTTTCCTTCTCTGAGTTTGTAAGGCTCACCATGCAGGCCTCCCCTGAGCTCTGGGTTCAGTAGGTGGCTCCTTTTTCATCCACAATACAGTGACAAAAGGGTACTAGAAATTCAGTTATGTTTTTAGGTGATTTTAGTTTTACTAATTGTAACTGAGTCTACATCTTTATAACCATAGTAGTATGACAATGTACATAAAGGGGCCTTTGAGAGGCACCTGGGGGAAGGGAGGACTAAGCCTTTCCCTCAGTCAGTGTGCAGTTTGCTTCTCTCCTCTGGTAGAGAATAGGATTCCGCCGCAAAGGACCCCTAGGCCTCAGCCCATGAGCCACACAAAAGGCCTGAGAGCCCAGCAGACAAGTCTCCCACAGGGCTCTGCCTGCCACAGAGAGCTACCAGGAATGAGGGTGATGTGCCTGGTGGAAACATTTCAGACACTTCTGAGATGTCGATGCAGTTGTGCGTTAGAAATGAGGGTTAGTGAATACAGACCTCATCAGGGCTGGGAGATGTTGTGTCTGCTTTTCCGGGAAGAACTGGAAAAGAAGTGGTCAGGGGCTGCAGGAAGAGAGCTTAGGACAGGGGTTTTCTCTCTTTTTTTCTCACTGCCCACCTACACACACACACACACACACACAAACGACCAGGAGTAACAGGGACAGGTGACTGAAGGCAGCAGCAGGAGGAAGGGCTGTAAAGACAAGAACACACTGTCATCAGTCCGGGCGGCTTAGCTCCTGCCTAAAGGTACGAGACGGCTGTCTGGTCCACCCCAGACTTGAAGGGGCATTTCTGCCAGAGGTAACTCCTGCTGAAATACCCATACATCTACCCCTCTGTAAAGGGCCCTCCCCGTAGTGAGAACCAGATGCCGTAGAGTTTGATTAGACCTGTATGGAATGTAAGACAGGAAAAGTGATCGGGTAGAGTTATTTTCATTTGTTCAAGTAATAATATGCGGTAGCTGCTTTTACTATCCCAGCGTTTACATGGAGCTTGTGCTTTTCTCACGGGAGCTAAGGAGCCCACATTCCTGAGCCGTGAGAACTCAGAGCCTTGGGGATGCGGTGGGGAGGCATTAAGGGGCTGGGTCATGATGCCAGCTTGAGCATCAATCGGGGCAGCAGGAAAATCTCACTGGCTTGAAGCATCAGCTGCATCAAAGAGTCCAGGGAGGTTATCTTGGCATCCTGCCACAGGCCTGTAGCCACCTGAACCCTGTCAGGGGCGGGAGGGGGGGATGGGGGTGGGGGGGATTCTGAAAGGAGCCGGCAAGGGAAAGGAAGAGAGGGCTTCTAAAGTAAACGTCATCTATTTCCCCTTTTCCACTTTGGATTTGTACAGAATTGGGGGGAACGCTAGGAAGACAAGCTAAGCCAGGTAAAAGGGACCGAATGGAAAAACACTAACAAACTTTTTTAAAAGGGAGGATCTGAATAATCAAAATCTGATGAGCAGAGAACAAAACGCAATGTATAACCACCGGCCTGTGTATGCAAACAAACATGTTTCAGGAGATGCAGGCACTAAGGAAAGCCTGGACTCTTACGTCGGGCATGTTCTAGCGTGGAGCACACCCCAGCCCTCAGGCTTTCCCGCCAGAAGGGCTCCATCCCTCCCCGTCCCACCCCTCTTCCCCCACCTTCTGCCCCAAGGTTTGATTCCCTCTCTGGAGCTCGCAACCCACACATGAAACCTCTCCCCTAAACACCATCCAGATCGGAAATGAATTCTCCTGGCAACCCCTGGGCAGTTGCTCTCCAAGGACATACACAGTTAGAACAGAGGGGAAGGCGGTGGGTGGAGACGGGCCGTGACAGGACAAGGCGGAGACCACCAGGTCTGATGCCAACGTGTCCTCCATTTCCTGGCCCACCTGCTATCCCAAGTTCCTTTCCTTTCTGAGTGAGCTACCTATGTGACTAGGTAATGCATACGCACGGGCTGGGGGGAAACAAGTGCAAAAGGACATGCCACGGAAACGGTCTCATTTGCACTGTTGTCCCAAAGCCACCTACTGCCTCCCCAGAGACAGCCGCCCTTACCAGATTCTCGGGTGCTGTTCCAGGGAGAACCCGAGTCCCCGTGTGTGTGCACTGGGGTCATTTTTTAAAATCACACAAACAGGAGCATCCTATTCACACTGTTTGAACCTTGTTTCTTCACCTAACAGCGTATCTTTCAGACCGTTTCAGGTCAGTGAGCAAAGAGGGTTCTCATTCCCTCACGGCTCACGGTATTCCACTGCGGGTTCACTTTCACCGAGTTAGCCACTCCCTCCTAGTGGACACTTCGGTGGCTTTCAGTCTTTCACAGTTGTGAATGGAGCTGCAGTGACTTCTGTGCATGCTGGGAGTGCACCAGCAAAATCGATCTCTAGAAGCAGAAGCACTAATCAAAGCCCAAATCATTTTTCATTCTGATACAGTCAAATTGCCCTTCCCAGTGTCCATAACAATTTACACCCCAGTGGACATCAAGTGAGAATTCCTGGTCTCTACGGCCTCACCAGTGAAAGTATGTTAACAAATGTCGTTCTCTTTGTAATCCGACAGCTAAAAATGTGCCCTCACGTTTTTATGGGACTTACATTTCTCTTATCAGGCACATTTTCTTACGTTTAAATGCTGTATGTATTTCCTTTTCTGTGAATTGTCTCTTCATCAACATCCACTTTTCAGTGAGTTAAGGGTTCTGACTACAGTAGCAAAATGTCTTCTTTGCAATATATTGCAAAATATGTTACAAAATGTAATGCGTTGAAAATATTTTATCCAGTTTGTTATTGAAATTTTTATTTTGTTTAAGGTTTTTAAAATTTTTTCCAGGCAGAATCAACTTTATTTATTTTTTTAAATGTCTTTTAGGTTTGTTTTAGAAACTCAGATTACATTTAATATTGTAAATGAGCAAGCCAGATAAAGGTAATTTAACCCATTAAAGAGGTGAATACAGCATTTTTTGTTTTAATGCAGAACACAAATTTATGAGACCACTTTTATCTTTTAGGCGTTACAAAATAAATGTCAACAAACTATTTGTAAACAGCTCACCACCTGTCGTACCTCTTCTCAGATAACATCCTTCTTCGGTCCACTCTCTGTAGCCACCTGGGAAGTGGGGAACGGCAGGACTGGGAGACACAGGGAAGGACAGTTGGTATGAACAGGAAGTGGCCGGACAGGCAGCTCTGATGCTCTGTGGTGCCCCTTGGCCAAGGGACTCCCAGACCCTGCCAGAAGGTGTTAGTGGCTTGTAGTTTTTTGTGTGTGTGTGTCCTGCTTAGAAAGATCTTCTTGACTTTTAAAACATTTTTTTTTTCTGGATTTTTAAGATTCTCTCTTTCACAAATAAATCTTTACTTCTTTTGGAATTTATTCTAATATAATGAATGAAGTCATACATCTATTATTATAATTGTATTATTATTATTATTACAAATACCATGTTTTCACTACTTATCTGAAATGCCGCTTTTATTTGAATTCAGTTCAGATCCATTTTTGTTTTATATTCATGTACATTTGGATTCACTTCTTGACTTTCTATTTTGTTCATTGATCTGTGCCAGACTTTTAAAGTATAGCTCTATTTCTATGATATTTAACTTTTATAGCCAGTCCCCAGTTTATTTCCTCCTCGAGCTGTTGCTGCAGAGCTTTGCCCATCAACAGCCTTAGATCCTGTGACCGACTCCACACCCCAGGACAGGGAAAGAAGCCACGGTCCAGAGAGGCCCTAAGGGCGGTGCCGGAGTCAGCCTCAGCCCCTGCTCATCCTGGCTCTGTGCCTGCTCCACCGGCTCCCTGCCTGCCAGTCACCCTGGCAGTAATTGCACAGCTTGAAAGCTAAGTTGTCCGATAACCCACAGCAAGTTTTTCAGAAGTGGTGATGCAGGGTAAGGCAAAGCCTTTTAGGACTTCTAATGTAAAGTAGTTCAGGATTCAGTTGGAAAAGCATAATTATAGCAATAGCAATTATTTTTTTTATTTTACTACATGCCTGGCATTATACCAAGGACGTTTCATGGATTATCTCAATTAATGCTTACTCTAATTCTATGACACAATTATTCTTATTGCTCTCACTTTACAGATGAGGAAACTGAGGCTTAGGACGTTAATCTGCCCAAGGGCACATAGCTTAGTAAGGGGTGAATCATCAGTCTAACCTCAAAGCTATTGCTCAAATATGCTCTTTATTTACTTTGACTTGCTTATTTTCCTTGCCTTTGGGATATTCCTTCCTTCACTCATTCCACAAACACTTACTGAGCACCCATAAGGAGAGAAAGTAGAGCTTGTGGAAACTCCTTAGATGGTATCAAGGAGCCATTTGATGGTGGCAGTGACAGCTTTCACACGGTCTCAAGCAAGTTAAAAGAACACGAAAGTGCTTTGTAAACTAGGGGCACGAAAGGGGGAAGGTGAAGGGCGGGAGGGGAGTGTCCCGTGTGTTCCCACAGACCACACCACCCCCTTGCTCCCTCCCATCCTGCATCAAAACAGCCATCCACCCACGTGAGGTCGGCACGTTTCAGTGCTGCCCCTGTAATTAAGCTGCCGTTCATTCAGCATCGCATACTCAACAAGGCACAATTCTTGTCTTAAGGACCTTGGAGTCTATTGGGAAAGAAAATCTGTCCACAGAGATCACACACTGTTTTACATGCTGCCCGAGAGGAGAACTCAGAGGGCTGGGGGGGTCTGGGAGCCCTGGTGAGCAAGCTCATCCCCTCTGTTCATACAGGAAGAGGGCCCCCTCCACTGCCCTCTGCCAGCCACGTCAGAAAGCTGCACCTTCTCTAAAGAAAGCTTTAGAGAAGGTCAGCCTTTGAGTGGTTTTTTTGAATAGCTGATGGCCCCTGTCAGCAGGAAGGAGTCAGAAATTATACTCCACCTATTTCTCTCTGTTTTATTCTCTATTTTTTAAAGATCAGATCCCAAGTCTCCTGGCTCCCACCTTGTTCTCTTCCTCCGGACCCCATGGAGCTCCTTCTTATCAAAAGCACAGAAATCCTTCCAGCTTCCCTGAGGACAAGGGCCAGGCAGGTGTGGGGAGCAAAGGGCTCTCTTTTCTAGTAACAAAGGAGGGCTTGGGTGATTTATTGGGGATGAACTTGTTGATGTGTGACAGGAGGTCCAGTGCTCATTTTCTGAACAGGTGGTCCACCCACAGTCCTCCACCAGATTAACCATTTATCACCTGCTCCAGACTCCATGGCACCACCCTTCACACAGGGAACCAGATTTTTTCCTCCATAAAAATCACTCCTCACCATCTCTGTACCTGCACTTCCCTGGAGAACTATGAAGGGCTAGGAGACACAGGGCATCTTCTGGGCTCTAAGTCCAAAGGCCTCTTTAAGGGATAGCAAAGTTGGGACGTGAAGTGGGAAGGGCACTGAGGAAACACAAGTGGAAAGAGTGAGTTACCACATTCAACAGAGGGTACCAGGAAGGACCTAGGAAATCGTCTGTCTCGACCCCTCCACTAGCCACCTGGCAGTCTGCAGAAAAGGGGACTGAGGCTAGTGGGGGAGGAGCCCGCTCAGGGTCACACACACGTAGGAAGTGGAAACGCTACTAACTAGAACCTCACACTCTCTCTCAGTCCTGCTGCACTGGACCTGGGAAACAGCCCATTGTCTCCTCTTCTGGTCCTTCTCTGAGTGGAATAAATGATTGTGTAAGTGTTTAGTAGAAAGTGCCCTGCCCTGGAAGAGAGGAGACTTGCCCGTGTGACACGGACGCTCCACCTATGGCCCTGGGCCTTGGTTTCCTCCTTGGAAAGGAGGGAAGGTGAGAGAGGAATGTGAGAGTTCTGACCTTCCTTCCCGGTTGGCCTGTCCCGATTCGGTTCACCTAGAATGGCTTACATCTTACATGGCGGTCTTACCAGGGGGAGGGGGAGGGCCCCTGGCAGAGAGGCCAGCTGTGCCTCATTTATAACTGATCCTCTGCCCTTTGTCCATTCTCTCACAGCCCAGCTTCCAAGAGGAATGCAAGTTCAGAGAAACCCTCCTGCCCAACAACTACAACGCCTATGAGTCAGACCTGTACCGAGGGACCTACATCGCTCTGAGCAAACATGGACGCGTAAAGCGAGGCAGCAAGGTGTCCCCAATCATGACTGTCACTCACTTCCTTCCCAGGATATAAGGACCCTGAAAGAAGGCTCACAGGTTGAAAATGACATTTTTTTCTATTGGAATTTTGCACAAGTGAACAATTCTCCTTACCTGCCATGACTCCTGAGTCAGGTCTCTCTTGTGCTTAGGGAGACCTGAGTTGGTTTCCTTGGCCACTAGACCCCATGACATGTAACCCACCCAAGAGGGGGGTTGCAGCCAGCATTCTCGAGTGGCAATGGAGCCCATGCTCTGACCTCTCCTGAGGAAAGAAGGTACAGGTGACATTTACGGAATGTGACCTTATGCACAGGAAAAGGCCAGGGTGGAAATGTGTGTGTGTTGATGTACATCCATACATCTTTGTATGTATTGTCAGAGCAAAGGTGTTTCAGAACATCAGGTTTCTTTCTTCCAAGATCATCGCTGAGGCACCTGCCTGCAAGAATGTCACTCATCAAACTCGCAGGACTGATGTGTATTCCCATTCTGCCTCTTTCCAATCATCTTTCCATTCAGAAGCCCCTGTCTGCACAGGTTGCACGTGTGGTGGGGAGCAGCAGAAAGGCAGGGGAAGCGGGAGTAAGATTTACCTACAAACCAGAAAGAAAATGAGCAGGAACTCCAATCTTCCTGCCCACAAGGGCTCTGGGGACACTGGGATGCGTTGTCGGGGCAGATGGAGGAAGAAGGGACCCCTTCTTGGAGGAAAGGGGCACAGCAGTTTCTCAGGTGGTTGCAGAAGGCTGCTGGGAGCAGTGGAAGGGACTGGATGTTCTACGGAGAGCCATTCTGCTCGGAGGATCCAGTGTTATGTGGGCTCAAAAACAAGAGGGGCCAGGCTGCCTGCCCATAACTTTTCCTCACTGTGAACCGGGTCTTTTTTTAACCTCAGATGACAAGGATCCTAATAATGGCAACCTCTTTGGCAAGGGGTGAGGGGCTGCAAAATAGGGCATGAAGGAAGTAGAGAGGCTTTGGACTCCAGATGATAATTCCTCTTCAGCTACGTCCAGGAAACTCACCCAAGTTCTCATCTGATACCCGCACTTCCTTCTTGGTCATCCTCATCTCACATGCACACTGGTGCCTGGATGCAAGAGAATGGGCTCCGAGACGTGCAGGATTTGCCCCCTCCAGCCCCCTACAGGAGAAGAGTGTTAATCCCGTAAAATCAAGCAGCCAAGCTGAAGTAGCTCCTTGCAGTTCAGTGTCTTCTTGCCTCCTGCCCTTTGAGAGTATTTAAAGCAGAGGTTCCCTGAGTGACTATAAATGTTGTCTGCCCGGAGCCTTCAGATTCCTGAGCCATTGGAACGTTCCTAAATCTGAAACCAGAGAGAGCCATATGAGAGCGCAAATATTTTCGGCATACGTGAACCGCAGAGTTACAAAATGACCTGACACCCTCTGTTACTCTCGGGGGCCCCCGCCTGCAAGACAATCCCTCATCTGCTGCCAAGGCCTTCATCTTTGGCATACCTCTCTACGTGCAGATGTGCCCGTCAATACATAGATCTGAGCTGAACGACTGTGAGCTGAAGATGGACATTGGCAATCCAATGGAGAGATGCCATGCTGGCCACCTTCTCTGCCTAGCAAATAGCAGAAAGGACATGTGTTGGGTGAAGAGAAAAGTCCACATTGAGGTGAGTGAAGATTGAGCAGACAGTAAGCTCAGCAGCAAGAGTAGACATGGCCAAGCCTTGGCTAGAAACTGGAAGGAGCTGAGGTCCTGAATCAAATATAAGGGAGAGAAAAATTGGTCCATCTTGGCTGGAATAATTGAAGTGCAGGTCTGCTTGGAGGCAGAGGATGAAGCCGATTGTTTTTCAGGAGATTGTCCGGAGTAATCTCTCTGTATAACAGGGTTCATCAGAATTGGATGCTCTCAGAACCTGAGGTGTGTGTCAGTTCCCGATGGAACGTGGTGGGAGTGTAGGAAGAAGGCTGGGTGGATGGATGCATGGGGTGATCTGGAAAGGAGGAAAAAGTTATAGGTCCCAAAGCATTAGTTCCTTTCCACCTAGGTCTTCGAGCTAAGTTGGCATGAGAGGGGCCTCAGACTACTAGATCTTTTCTGCATCCCTCTAGTGGCTCAAATCCTGATAAGGATTTTTCCCAAATGTCTGCTCCCATGTTTCAGATGGGGGGTGAGAAGGATAAGCGATAAAATGCCTAGGATCAGGTAGGCTAGATATTCAGTCACTACACAGTGGCTCCAGCACACTGATTGTCTGTCATGAGTAGCTGGGTGTTCTAATTGGTACCAGGACCATCCTGTACTAGGTATTTTGAATATCACCTCTGGAGCAGGGATGCATGCTTGACTCTTTGACACCCTCCCCATTCATAGGAATTCTCCCAAGGGCCTTGTCTTTGACCTGTGAGTGACTTAGGCTTAAGAGATATGAGTCCTCATTCACAGATGAGGGTGAAGGGGCAGTAGCAGAGCAAGATCAGCTAGGGGCTTCTCAGTCCCTCCTCTCCTGCTGCTTGTGTCTGTGCACAGGTGTGCAGAGCCATCGCCTAGCTGATCATCGTGTCTACTGAGTCCTGAGTTCAGCTGTCAGCCCCATTAGACCTAAGGGTGCAAAAGATTTTGCATGGGTAGGGAACAAGGTGTCCTCACCCTCCTGCTGATGAAGTACTGAGGATGACTTTGTCCTCTCTCCCCCAAATCCTGAACTATGACCCTGGTTTAGAGAGTTTTGTAGCTAACTAGTCTCTCTTCTAACCCAAACCTTCCCTGGCAGCTCCATGCAAACTTGGGGAGCACTGAGGTTGCCTTATTCCTTCTTCAAGAGCAAATGATAAAGAGAGCAGCATAGTGAACCCCTTTGAAGACAGAATTTTCAGCTGGGAGGAGGTTAGTTCAGAAACCATGAGGGAGTCCCAGGCCCATGTAAAATCTGCACCCTTTTCAGGGTAATGGATGGACTTCAGAGGATACCAGAAAACTCCAGCTGGCTTGTTCCAGCTTGATTACATTTGCTTCATCATCTGCTGCTTTCCAATCCCCCTCCCCTTCCCACTTCCCATATATTTTGTAACCTCCTTTGGAAAGCAGCACATAATTATGTTATTAATACCCTACCATTATCCTTCATATCCTTCCCCTCTGCCACCGCCTCCCACAGCACCTCCAGCACACACTCCAAGGCCCCGGCCAGGGCCATTATTCTATGACTTAAGAAAGAGAATATTTTCTCTATCATCTGACCCAGGCTCTAAACCTCTCTCCTTTTTAGACACGTAGAGTTCTCCTCAGGCCAATAACGCAGGCCTGAAATTCTCTCCCGACCCCATCCTGTCCTGGGCAGTTTGGAATTCTCCTGCCTGCGCTGGCTCAGGGCCCCCATCTTGTCCTCAGATCCTTCTCCTGAACGCAAGTCCTGAGGAAGAAAGAAGCACAAAAGTCCATGAGCTGGAGTTCTCCTGCCTCCCGGGGCTGGACGTCACTGCCACGGTGCAGCTCTATCCACCACACGCAGTCACCGGCCTCCAAGACACAGGACTATCCCCTCTGCTCTCTGTCCCATTTGATGTGGACGCGCACTAGAAAACCCCTACAGATTTCTATCCCAATGCTTTCCCCCGAAGGCTCTGAAAAGGTGTCCTTTGGCACTTCTCACTCCCATGTGTGCAAAGCCAGTCTCTAATATTCATCCCCACGCCTCCCGGCAAGGAATCAGCCACTCATTCTGCCACCTCCCAGGAAAAATCCAAGGGTAGGAATGTCCAGGACAAGGTCAGGGGACAGACAGAAATACTGCAGTCTGCATTTACACCGGAATTGGAGTTCCTCTCCCCAGAATAGGAGGGAGTAATTACACCCAAAACAGACCCCAAATTCAGTCCATCACACAGATAGGCACCCCAGAACCATGTTTGTATACCTCATGAACTACTGAAATTCCAGCATTCAGACGGCTGTGTCCCCACGTGGTTTTCCCTTCTCTAAATCACGACGTGCAGCTGTCCTCAAGCTTGGGTCTAGTGAGCAGGAAAGCTCAGAATGTGTGCAGTCATGTGCTTGTAAAATGTGACGCTTCTATTTTGTTAATATGTATGTGCTATGCACAAATCATATCATGTTCCAGCGAAAAGTAAATGGTCTTTTTATACGTTCCTCTACACCGTTCGACTCCGCCCCTCCTATTAAAACTGACAAGGAATCTCTGGGTTGTCACTGATTTTTGTCTTCATTATTTTCTTCCTCTGAGGGAAGCAGCAAGGGCAAACAGAAAGCATAGATGCATGCTGGGTATTAAAGATTCACGGCGCTGTGGGCTATTAAGGCAAGAAGAAGTCATGTGGGTCACTTGGTCCAATCACTGTGTTTCATAAAGAGGGGGTTGGGCCCAGAAGGGGGAAGGAAGCTACCGTAGACCACAGACCATAGACCACAGTGAGGCAGCTGCCTTCTTCCTCTTCTGCCCTGGTCGAAGCCAGATGTCCACACTTCTGTGACCAAAACATTCGCTCATTCACTTATTCGCCCATCAAGGACCGTCCATTGAGCGCCCTGTCTCTGCTGCACTGGACTGGGATTTGGGGATACATGAGCTACCTTGGTCACTCATGGTCACTACCTTGGTCACAGTCCCCATCCTCTTACAAATGTGCATTACAAAAAAGTCACCCAGGAGCACGATGCAGAGGCCTGCTGTGACACAGCCCCCAGGGGATGCTGACACTGAAAAATCCTGGCCTGCAGGATGACTGGAATTGTAGAACATTTGAGATAAGAGAGACTTTATGACTCATAAAAAAAAACTTTTTATAGGTTAAAAGAAGAAGATTAGGGAGTTTCAGTTTCTCACCCAGGACCACGCAGGCAGAACCCGAACCCATGACGGCCGTGTTTACCCTCTCAAGGGGCACGGCCCTCCCCACGCCTCCCTGTCACCACATGTGTCCTCTTCCCGCCACCCTCCTGCACCCTCTCCCTGCTCCCCTCTTCTACTTCCTCATGCCATCTTGGGGGAGGTGAAAATGTGCCTTCAGCTGAGCAATGTGGGCTCTGAATAAATCTGCCTGTTCCTGTGGCCTCTGTACCTCAAGCCTGTATTTATTCACACAATTAGTATTTCTAGGATCCTACTATATGCTAGAGACCATGTTGGACATCTGGAGCATCACTGTGGCAGGTTGTATATGGGTTTACATATTGGCAACAAAGACAGACATTAGACAAATAATCACAGCAAAACATGATGAGTGACCAGAAAGAGAAAGTTCAGGTGTACTGCGAGGGCACAGACCAGGGTCTCCATCTGATCTGGATGGATAAGGGAGTGCCTGCCAGAGAAAGCTGAGCTCCAAGGGGGGCTGCAGATGAGTGGGGCCACAGGCAGGGGAGGCGAAGTGCTCTGGGGAAGGAAGGGCACAGGAGGTGTTTGAAGGTGCAGGTGGGGGCCCACATGGAGAATATGGCACTTTGGAGCAGCTGAACAAGGTACACAGAGCAAGGGACAGTTGGGCAAGATGGAGCTTGAGATTTGTTAGGAACTGTATCATGGAACACCTGGTAAGTATTTAAATATTTTTCATGTCATATAATTAATCCTTTTGAAAAGTACAAGTCAGTGATTTTCTTTCGAGACAGAGAGAAAGAGAAAGGGGAGGGAAAGAGAAAGAGAGAGATCAGTTTGTTGTTCTACTTATTAATGCGTTCACTGGTTTATTCCTGTTTGAGTCCTGACTGGGGATCAAACCTGTAACCTCAGTGTTTCAGGACGATGCTCCAACTGAGCTATCCAGCCAGGACATAAGTCAGCGACTTTTAAGTAAAGCCACCAGTTATACTAGTATCACCATAAACTAGTTTTAGATCATTGTCATTCCTTCAACAAGATCCTTCATGGACATTTACTCTTAGTCTCCATCTCCCACTTCACCCCAGGCAACCACTAATTGTTCTGTTTCCAGAGTTTTGCCTTTTCTGGGTATTTCTCATCATACAATATGTGGTTTCTTGTGTTTGGCTTCTTCCACTGAAGGAGCTTTCATCTTCACCTTAAAACAATGTGAGATCCTTGCTGAGTTTAAGGAGTAACAGGACCAGACAGTGTTTTAGGAAGATCTGTCTCTGAAATGACTTGGAGGAGGTGAGCCCTGTACAGGGAGAACAGCGTGGAGGCCATTGGCGTTCTGGGCTGGAGGAGATGACAGCTGGATAGAGCAGTGACAAAGGAGGCTGGTCGCTTTGTACAACAGTCCTGACCCCAGGGAGCTCTTCGTGGGCTCAACCTGATTCTTCTAAAACATAGGGACCAGCCTCCACCATTTTCTCAGGGGCGACTCTGGAGATTGCATGCTCTCTGTATGACCACTCACATCCCTGGTTGGATCAACCAAGGAGTTCTCCTGCAGGTGTCTGTCTGTCATCAAGGCCCTGAAGCCCCACGCGGTGGTCTGGCACAAGCAAAGGGACGTTAGAACCTCATTTCACTAGCGCATGCTTGACCAGGATGGCTGCTTCCCTCTGGTCTTAAGAGAAAGAGCCAAAATGCCAAGAAAACAAGCTAATAAAATGTGTTGAACTTCTTTTGTTGTGAAAACAATATCCCAACGATATTCTGAAATCTGTCCACACCCAGTCAGACTTCCACACCACATCCTGCACCATCTTGGGCACCAGGATTTGATGCTCAGAGTGACCGCCCACGATCTATGAAAGCCTCAACTGATGAAGATGTTTATTGAGGAACAAATGCATTTTTTTAAAAAGATTTTCAATACAAACATCTGCACACTCCTACAAAAAAAGAATTTAATGCTCACTTTTTTAAAACGAGACAATTAAAATATTGCATTTCTGAGTGTTCCTCCTGGAGTTGCCCTGAAAAAGGGCCATTGACGGGGTAATTTGGGAGGCCGAAGTCATTCAGCTGGCCAGTAGCCATGTGTACTGTAAGTAAGTGTCAATGGTTTATCATTGTTCATTTTTATTATGAACACAAGAGCCCCCCCAATCTTGTTTTGGAGGGACACTCCCTGCCCAACAGGCACGGCTACTCGTGGCTCCCCAGGGCCACAGGGGATGCCTCTCCCTCACTCTTGGAGAAGTGCTCAGAGTGCTTATTTTGGTTGGCTCAGGCTGCCTTCACAAGAGACCACAGACTGGTGGCTTAAGCAATATTTACTTCCTCACAGTTCTGGATGTCCACGATCAAGTCCAGCAGAGTCCGTTACTGGGGGGACCGCTCTTCCTGACTTGTAGACAGCCACCTTCTCATTGTGTCTTGACAGGGCCTTTCCTCTGTGTGCATGTGTGGGGACACAGAGCTCTTTGGTGTCTCTGCCACTCATTATAAGGACACCAGTCTTCCAGGATTAAGTTCCTGCTTTGTGACCTCATTTAATCTTAATTATCTCCTTAAAGGCTCCATCTCCAAATATAACATATGAATTTTGGGAGGACACAAACATTCAATCCTCACAGTGTCCCACTGCCACCTGGGGAAGCCTGACCTCAGACACTGTGTCATTCTAACAACATTCTGGGAGGGAAAACTATTAGTCACCCATTTACCAGACTCCCAAGGGTCTGCTGTAATCACAAGTAGCTCTAATTTGGGGGCCTTGTTCTTTTGTAAGGTTGAAATAGGTAGTTACCTCTAAGGCAATGGCTCTCAATGAGGGATGATTTTGACATGTAGGGCACACTTGGCACTATTTGAAGACAGTTTTGATTGTCACAGCTGGGAGTGGGGAGTGTGCACTACTACTATCTAATGAGTAGCAGCCAAGGATGCTGCTAAACATTCTACAATGCACAGGCCAGCCTCTTACCACAAAGAATAATTCCATCCCAAATAGTAATAGTGTCAAGGTGAGAAACCCTACTCCAAAGTAACGCACCCCTCTTATTTGTCCTGAAAATTCTTAAATTAACCCGACTGAAGACCCAGTTAGGAAGTAAAGGCTGGGAAAAAAGCTTTTTTAAAAAGCTGGAAGAGAAGCTTCAGATGCCATAATCTCATCACCCTTACCCCTGGACCTCAATTCCCACGAAATCCATGTGGGAATGTGATCAGGGCAGTGGGTTATCAAGAACTGCCCAGAGCAGCCCTGGCTGGTGTGGCTCAGGGGATTGAGCACCAGCTTGTGAACCAAAGGGTTGCAGGTTCAATTCCCAGTCAGGGCACATGCCTGGGTTGCGAGCCAGGTCTCTAGGTGGGGGTGCACAAGAGGCAACCACACATTCATGTTTCTCTCCCTCTCTTTCTCCCTCCCTTCCCCTCTTTCTATATATAATATATATATATTATATTTTATATATATATATATATTATATTTTATATATATATAAAAGAACTGCCCAGAACAGAGAGTGGGCAGATGAGCAGTGAGGACCTATATAGAAGAGTTTCTAGGTCAACAGAGTAGCATGGGGGCAGGTGACTAGGATCGGAGAGAAATGACGTGAAGAAACTCAACAGGTACTTACTCTTCTTTCTCACCATCGTCCTTCGGCTTCTTGCACCTGGATCAGTGTTCTACCTGCAGCCCCCACTCTACCTCCCACCACAGCCAAGCAGAACTTTTCTTAAGGACTTTAGCCATAAATTGTTTTTATCTATAAAATTTTAATTTCTCCTTTCCTTTTTCAAAGAATACTGTTAATTTACATTTTTTAAAGATTATAAAATTAAAATATGTTTCAAGATAGAAAATTTAGAAAACCTGGGAAATTTTAAAAATCATCTCATCGCTCATAAGCTCACCACGCAAAGACCACTGGTGTTAGGATTCTGTTGTATTGCCCTTCAGTCTTTCATGTACAAAACAGACTACACAGAACAAGCACAGCCTATGAGATGCTACTATAAAGCGATTTTATTTTTGACTCTCCCTGCCCCTTTACATTGGCTCCATGGAGTCAGTGTCCCTGGAGGAAAACTCAGGCACTCCTAAGGTTTTTTCTGGCCACTTCTAGCTAATGCAAAGGCATGTGGTCATTTAAAGTTGCAAAACACAGCCACAATTCAGAAATCATAACATCAGGTAACACAAAATAATCTGCACTTTGGTCTTCATTCCGAGGTGAGACTTCTTCTCCCTGAGGCCTGCTACAGACGGGGAGGTGTGACGTGGTCAGCTTTTCTTTTTCTCCATCACCTCCTTCCTGCCTTGCTAGATGCTGTTTCTGACCCTCTTTGGTACAGAAGGGAAGTTGGGAAGGACAGTAAGGTGAGCAGCACATTTCTCCCCTGAGTGGCCCTGTTTGAAGTTGGCTTGGTACTCTCTGGGCCTGGTAAATATCTAAACCTGACTCTCTTGCTCTCCCACATGCTCTCTAAACCTCTCTTTCCCTCATTAGGGGCTGCTTTAGATTTTTTCAGAGACCCTCCATCCCTGGAGATCTCTTGCCCCATACCATTCAGGACCCACTGGTCATCTTTGGTGGGGCGGAGGGTGGGGTGCCTACTCCTCTCCCAGCCCTTTTGAAAGCCAGCAGTCCACTTGCAGCTTCTTTCTGCCATGCCCCAGAACCTCTCTAGGTGGCTGTGTTGGACAGGGCCTGAGTTACCCCTCTCACATGTGGCCCACACCGGTCCCTGGGAAGCATGCAGACCATCGTACAACCTCCAAGAGTAAAGTCTGACCCCACAACAGCAGCAGCCTGCTCTTCACTCTTATCACAGAAGCAGCAACGAACCCTGCTCTCTCCTCCTTTGGAGATTTTCCAGGCAGGAATTACACAGCTGTGCATTATGTCCCAACCTCCTGTGGGATTTCACCCAGACCTCTCTCTCGACTTGTTGAGGCACCCTAAGCCTCCTAAAAAGTCCTCTCAAACGTTTCCCCCTAAGAACCCACTTCTCAAAATTCTCTTGTGTTCTCACCCTCAATATGGATGAGTTCTGGAACTCGGGGCTCAGCTTATCCGTGGGCCCTTCTCCACTCTTCTGCAGCCAGCTCTGCCCCAGTATTCCCGGGGCCAGCAGTAAGCACCCTCTGATCACCAACAGTGCTGGAAAGCTAACACGTCTCAAAATCTGTGCGGACGTCCATTCATTGTTAACCTAACAAAACAACCAGTAAATGAAAAGCAAATAACCCATACCTCTTGATGAAAAACATTTTGAATCCATAGACAACAATCTGGAGGGTAGAGAGAGAAAGGTAGTGACGTTTAGAGGAGAATAATAGAAAATAGCATTAATTATATTTTTAGTTCTCTTTACGGATCTAATTGTATGTTTGCCTTCATAGAATATTACATTTTTTTTTGGTTTGTTAGTAAAATTACGTTTGGAGAACTAAAAGTATAAATGTTTTATTGAAAAGAACAAAAAATGTTCAGCAAATAAAACTATTTATCCATTTTCTGAATCTTTGGAAAATGTCAAAAGTTAAAACTTCCAAAATACTGTTCTTTTTCTTTCTTCCGATTTTTCTCCCACAATTCATATTGTTGTTTACTTTTTTGACTAAGCACATTTTAATTATACTCTGGCTCTTTTGTCTTTCAGGGTCTCTTACACAAGACCTCTTATGCAGACCAGTCATCTCCCAGAAAGAAGTCCCAGCAATCCATTATCAAGCCCTTTGCTACTGCCCCCTTGTGGTTACTTCCTTAATAATAATGATTTTATCACTGGATTTCATCCCTAGCTGTTCAAGAAAGAGCTACTTAATGCCAACTGAGAGCTGGGATTGTGTGCGGATTCTACAAATGAAAAGATCACAGTCCTTGCTTAGAAAGAGCTCACAGTCCTGAGTGGGGGACAGTCACCTGCCCAGCTGATGCTCATTTAAATCATAATACATTAGAAGTTGCCCAGGAAAAAGTGAATCACTGGAGTGGGTAGGATGGGAAGACTCACAGAGGAAGGGCCACCAGATGGTTCTGCCAGGATGAAAGGCGCATGGAGAAGAGGGAGGGATATCCTAGGCTAAGAAGAGCCTGAGAGCAGGCCCCGTCAAGACACAGAAGCATAAATGAAGTTCAGTGAGGTGTGGGGGTAGAGCACAGACCTGGGTGGCAGACAGCTGAGAAACCAGGTCTTGGATGTCCATTTCAGAGCTGCATGGTCTTAGGTGACTTAGCCAAGCCTCAGTTTTCTCTTCCACACAAAGTGGGGATAGTAATAGTCCCTATCTCCTAGAGTCCCTGAGAAGACTAAATAGAATAATATACATAAAGTGCTCTGCACAGTACTTGGCCTACATCATAATTCAGTATAGATTAGTTATTAAAGGCAAGTAGTTCCAGGCATTTCAGAGCGTGGGTGGCATGGATGAGTGTGGAGGGAAATGTAAGTGGCAGCCAGAGCTTGAATGCCAAGCTAAGGAGCTCAAAATTATCTTGTAGTTGGTGGTAAACCACGGCAGGCTTTTGCAAGGGAAGTGGTGTAATGAGATCCTATTTTAAGAGGAGAATACATGGAGAGGATAAAAGATTGGAAGCCAGTTAGCTACTAATTCATTTATTTAAAAATATTTATTTAAAAACCATTAGCTTTAAATAACCATGCTAGTGCTTGTGCTTGTGAACTGGAGAGGTGGTGGGTTCCTGTTTACTGGGAGCTTTCATTCCAATGGAGACAAGACAGTCCCTTACGTCACAGTACAACAATATAGCATCATTCACGTCATGGGGGGCTGGCACGGAAACACACACAAGGCTAAAACAGAGACTCACCTTGGGCCAGTGAATCACTTAAGCTCTCTATTCCTCAGTTTCTTCATCACTTAAATGTGGCTTGTAACCCTGCCCTGCCTATCACACAGAATTAGTGCAGAGATGCTAATGAAATGACATGCTGGAGAGAGTTGAGTGAAATGTAATCACTACAGAAGTAACAACGAAGTCCTTCTTCCCTTCCTGAGGATGTCTTCCTGGGAAGATCTCTGAGGCCCTTGCCCTCAGGTCCCCTGGAAGTTGACTCGTCTAGTCCTTCCTCAGCCATTCCACACAGCGAGATAGATGTAGTTCCTCCCCTTGTCCCTGCTCCTGCTTCTTGGAATCACATGGAAAGACAAAAGGAGGAAGAGGAAAGGAAATGCAGGCAGGGAGGGAGGGAATATTTACATAAGAGCTGGGCGCTGGCAGAACTGTTAAGTCCGTGGTTTTCCTTGGGAGCTTTCTGGCAATTTGGGAGGGTGTTTTGTTCTGTTTTGTTTGTTTTTGTCACAACAATTGGGGATGCTACTGGCATTAGTGGGCTGAGGCCATTGATTAGAGACATCTGCAATCCATCATGATGAATTGTCTTACACTGTACTCAACTTTAAAATGTCAGGTAGAACCACCAAAAATACAACTAAACTACAGAACAACCATCACTCAGAACCACCTAAAATCTAGTTGAACAGAAGTCCTGCGTCAAAGGATATAAAGAAGAAGCCACAATGAGGCTGGTAGGAGGGATGGAGATGTGGAATGGGCTGGTCCCACAGCCACACATGGTGGTTAAAATCAGGGGGTGTATTTTGGCTGCAGAGGCCCCTCCTGAGGATCAAGGGGTCCCAACCCCACACAAGTCCCTCCAGCCCAAGGTTCCAGTATGGGAAGAAAAGTCCTCATAATTTCTGGCTGTAAAAAACAGAGGGATTGAGGCTGAGTGAGACAAAGGGCTTTTGGAGTCCCAGGCATTACTCATAATGGGTCCTCACAAGAATTTACTCAGACATACTAGCTCTGAGCTCCAGTGCTGGGGCAGCAACTCGAAAGGCACCAGGAACATACAGTGTCTGGCCTCAAGGTGAGAGCTGGGGGACAGCTTTATGCCAGACAAAAGTTCTGGCAGAGGCCATTACTCCTTTTTTGAGCCGTCCACCCACAGAGCTGGCAGACAGACACCATATCTCAGCCTCCATCAACCTGGCTAACACCGTTTACCCTGCCCTGGTGATTTCCTAAGACTCTGCCCCACCAACTTGTGAGCCCATCCAAGGTGTTTCCAGTGGGTTTTCCATAGCCTGTCTTGACTCATGCTTCAGACTTTCCTAAAATCTCTCAAACAAGCAGTATCAGGCCTCAATGTGCCACAATTATTCTTGCTAAGTGGCCCCAGGCCTGGCACTAGTGGCAGTCAGCCTTGGTTCATAGCTTGGCCTCTACTGGGCACCTCTGAGCCCAGCACAAGTGGTAGCCATCTGCAAATTCCTTTGTAACTCATGTGAGGTGGCCCTGGGCAGAACACAGGGGGTGGCTGACCTTGGCCTGCACCTCATGGGAGGCCCCAGAGCCAGCACACCTAGTAGACAACTTCAGACCACGTCAAAGCACCACCCAACAACCTCCACAGGTGACCCACTCAAGGGGCAGATTCAGTGGGCACCAGAGCTCCGCTGAAGTTCTGCTCTGTGGTGTGGGCCCCTGCACAGCTGATCCTCCATGGTGGTCACAGCCAGTCCTTGCAGCCAATTGGCCTAGGAGTAAATCCCTCCCACTGACATGGCAATAGCAATCAGGACTCAACTACAAGAGAAGGGTATACACAGCCCACATGTGTGTAGGGGGATGCACCCAGAGCACCCAGCTTGGGTGAACAGTGAGGCTGTGATACTGGACCCTACAGGACACCTAGTCCACTCTAAGAAGCCTAGAGACACGGCAGCTCTACCTAACACACAAAAACAAACACAGGGAGGCTGCCAAAATGAGCAAAGAAACAGGTCTCGAATGTAAGAACAGAGAAAAACTACAGAAAAAGTAATAAATATAATGGAGACAAACAATCTACTAGATGTAGGATTCAAAACACTGGTTATGCTCAATGAATTTAGGGAAAGAGTAGATGAACTTGGAACTTCAACAGCATAAAAAGGACATGGAAGCCATAAAAAAGGAACCACTCATGAATGAAGGATACACTAACTGAAATGCAGAATAATTTAAAGGGAATCAACAGTAGAATAGATGAAAACCAGAATCAAAACAGTGATTTGGAATATAAGGGAGCAAAAAATACCCAATCGGAATAGCAAAAGGAGTTTAAAAAATGATAGCGTAAGTGTAACCCACCCCACCAGTCTGTTGACATTGTTTCTGGAAGAGCTGACTCTGATGAACATGTAGCTTGTAGACAAACAGCATGTTTGTATAAAAATCTTAGGAACTAACTTGAAAAGATATAGACTCTGACCTTCAGTCATTCTAGCTCTGAGAGGTTTGCTGACTGACCTTCAACTGAAATACCAGGATGACACATCGCTTGACCAACTTGGAGATCCTTCTCAGAATGGACTGTGATGATCTGCACATAGAGAACTTTTCAGCCTTTTCCCCCTGATCTCTTTGTTCTGTTTTCCCTCTCCTTCCTTATAAAATCCCCTGCCTGCACTGAGATGTTAAAGTGGCCTATGGGACAAGAACCTTCTCATCTTCTCAGGCTGCTGGCTATTGAATAAACCATTTTTCTTTACACCAGCACCTGCCTCTGGAGTATTGGCTTTTGAAGCAGCAGATAGCTGAACCTAGGTTTGGTTTCACAAGGAGCCTCTGGGACAGCTTCAAGCATACCACATCTGCATCACAGGGATGCCAGAAGGGGAAGAGAGAGGGCAAAAACTTGAAAACCTATTTGAAAAAATAATGACAGAAAACTTCCCTAACCTGGTGAAGGAAATAGACATACAAGTCCAGGAAGCACAGAGAGTCCCTAACAAGATGGACACAGAGAGGTCTACTCCAAGACACATCATAATAAAAATGCAAAAGGTTGAAGACAAAGAGATAATCTTAAAAGCAACGAGAGAAAAGCAATTGGTTACCCACAAGGGAGTTACCATAAGATTGTCAGCTGATTTTTCAGCAGGAATTTTGCAGATCAGAAGGGATTGGCAAGAAACATTTCCAGTGGTGAAAAGCAAGGACATAGAAGCAAGATTACTCTACCTAACAAAACTATCATTTAAAATTGAAGGACAGATAAAGAGCTTCCCAGACAAGAAAAAGTGAAAGGAATTCATCACACCAAACCAGTATTACATAAAATATTAAATGGTCTTCTTTTAAAAAAAAATCTTTTTTTTAGACTTGCAGCCAAGATGGAGGCGTAGGTAGACACAATGTGCCTCCTCGCACAACCAAAAGAAGGACAACAACAAATTTTAAAAATAAAAACAACCAGAACTGACAGAAAATCAAACCATATGGACGTCCGACAACCAAGAAATTAAGACACGTACATCCAGACTGGTAGGAGGAGTGGAGAGGACTCGCGTGGCAGGGCGATGGCTGGCGGATTCAGGAAAGGTGCGGCTGGCCGGGAGAAGTGGCGGCTGCGAACCGGGAGTCCCACTCCCTCGTGAGGATAAACTGGGAGGAACAACTGGGGACCGAGACAGACCCCGCAACCCAGAGTTCTAGCTCGGGGAAAAAAAAAGCCTCAAAGCCTCTGATTGAAAACTCCTGTGGGGGTTGAAGTGGTGGCAGCGGGAGAAACTCCCAGCCTCGCAAGGGAGCTCGTTGGAGAGAACCACAGGGTCCTAGAGCATACATAAGCCCTCTCACCGGGAATCAGCACCAGAAGGACCCAATTTGACTGTGGGTGGCGCAGAGGGTCACTGAAGGCCGGCAGAGAGCGGAGCAACCGCCATTGTTCCCTCTCGGTCCCATCCCCCACAAACAGCGTCACTACGCAGTGACATGGCCGCCCCGTCCTGGTAAACACCTAAGGCTTCGCCCCTTACTACGTTACAGGTGCGCCAAGACAACAAAAATGGCCCAAATGAAAGAACAGATCAAAGCTCCAGAAAAAAAATACAACTAAGCGACGAAGAGATAGCCAACCTATCAGATGCGCAGTTCAAAACACTGGTAATCAGGATGATCACAGACTTGGTTGAATATGGTTGCAAATTAGATGAACAAATGAAGGATACAATAAGGGAAATGAAGGAAAATGTACAGGGAACCAACAGTGAGGGGAAGAAAAATGGGACTCAAATCAATGGTGTAGACCAGAAGAAAGAAAGAAACATTCAAGCACAACACAATGAAGAAACAAGAATTCAAAAAAATGAGGAGAGGCTTAGGAACCTCCAGGATGTCTTTAAACGTTCCAATATCTGAATCATAGAGGTTCCAGAAGGAGAAGAGGAACAAAAAGGAATTGAAAACTTATTTAAACAAATAATGAAGGAGAACTTTCCTACTTTGGCCAAGGAAATAGACTTCCAGGGAGTCCAGGAAGCTCAGAGGGTCCCAAAGAAGTTGGACCCAAGGAGGAGTACACCAAGGAACATCATAATTACATTACCTAAGATGAAAGATAAAGAGAAAATCTTAAAAGCAGCAAGAGAAAAGGAGACAGTAACCTACAAGGGAGTGCCCATCAGACTGTCAGCTGATTTCTCCAAAGAAACCTTACAGGCAAGAAGGGGCTGGCAAGAAGTATTCCAAGTCATGAAAGGCAAGGACCTACATCCAAAATTACTGTATCCAGCCAAGCTTTCATTTAGAATGGAAGGGCAGATAAAGTGCTTCC
>VMDR010008540.1:0-36298 GCA_007922815.1 Macrotus californicus | reverse complement strand
CTTGTAGTCTCTTCTCTTCTGGGATCAGTCAGAAAAGCCTAGGATTTGCTGAGGTAACAACTGTAACTCTGAAGTGTCCACAAGCTAACCTAAGTGACATTTATTTCTCAATCACCCATGTGCACTCCGGGGCTGGTGGCGTGGCTCTGCTCCACAAGCCACCATGGGTCCCAGGACGGTGGAGCTGCCATGGTGTAAGCCCACACAGGTGCACAGGAGATGCGCAGAGAGACCACCGCATGACACAGGTATCTCCGTGCCTTAGCCAGGAACGACAGGTTACTCTGTCACATTTCATTGGCCAGGACAAGTCCTGGGGGTCCACCCAGCTACTTGAGGTCTTGGGGAAGCCCAGGTTTCTCCTGCGTTGGGGTGGGGGGCAGGGAGTGGGTTAAGGAAAGCTGTGTATTGTGAACACTAGTCATACCTACCTCGGCCTCATGTTGTACGCTAATTTGATTAACATAAGGAAGTCCTTTCTGTATTCATTGCTTCGAATGAAAAAAAAATTTCTTCCAAATTGTTTAAGAAAAAGCACATGATAGAATATAAAAGGAACAGAATGTAGCACGAAAACCAGCCTTTGGCATGGGATAGATGAGGGAAGGAAAGCCAAACAGAATTATATAAAAAATGCTGATTAGAAAATAACATAAAGCCAGAATTAAATGAAAAAAAAATTGGTATCAATTCAGTTAAAAGGAAAAAAAAACCAACCACAATCCGTGCTACGTGAGTGAGTCACACCACTCTAGTTAAAGTATGAGTAATTCTACGTGAGTCAAACCCAAGGGGTAGAGAGAGATGAAGTCAGAGACATACTATCTTCAATAATTCACCACCAAATTGGAATTTAAATCAGCTCATTAAGGTATTAGTGAATTTTGGAAGAAGAGGGGAGAGTAGTCCCGATCGGAAATTCCCCGACTCTGGTTCACCAGCATCGGCATCACTGCAGGGGCAAAAAGGGGTTGAATAATCCCAATAGCGAAGAACCAAGCCCACTCCGAGGGCTCCCTGAGCACAGGAGGGTGAGGTCAGGAAAGACACTGGGGAAATCTAAAAGATTTAGGAACGTGCCCTTCTCTCAAGGAATTAATAATATCCGAAGTCCAGATGAAACGGTGTGTGGGTGAAAGATAAATTATGTAATTGGACCCAAGAAGAGAACCATATCCAGAGTCTAATAACGGCAACACACAGGGAGAGAGTTGTCCAGAGACATCCTCAGACGATATTCCCAATCCAGAGAATTCCAAGCACGGAGTCTTTCAAAACCTCAATAGAAGTAGAAACATTCTATTAGACTCTGCCCGATCCCGGAAAAAGAAGAAAATCTTTCCAATTATTTTGTGCAGTGAGAATCACACATACACTGGCATCTGGCAAAGATAACATAGAATCTACAAAACCAAATGTACCTATGAATATTGCTGCAAACATATAACATCAGTCCCAGAATTGTGACTGTAATGGAATATGTTTCAAATTTTGCACCGTGACCAAGTGAAATTATCCTTAGAATAAAGATGTTCAACATTAGGAATCAGTTAATAGGATTAGCTGTATTAAGAAGTTATAAGAGAAGTCATATGATTTTATCAATAGATACTAAGAAGTATTTGCTAAAACCCAATACGTATTTCCTTTTTAAAAGCCATGCACACATTAGAAATAGAAGGATACTTTCTTATTTACTGAAACTACATTATATATAAAGAGATCATTATATAATTGTCAATATAAATTATGATAGCCAGCTCATAGTTTTTTCAAATGCTTTAGGGTAAACTATAAAAGTATTCTATTAAAGTCAGGAATGCAAAATACTAAGCTGCTTGCCGCCAACTGCATTATTTCATATTGTCATACCAGTGCCAAGGGAGTTAGGGAAGGAAGCAAAATGTGTGAGTGATGGAAAAGAATATACAAATGCCTGAATGTCTATAAATGATATCACTGTAAGCCTAGAAATGCCAAGAAATTAACTGAAAAATCAATAGCAGCCGTCAGAGAGCTCAGTATGTTAAATTGCTAAATAATCTGCATAATCTAAATAAATTGCACAGTAATCTAAAAATCTACTAATAACAACCAGGGAGAAAGGAAATGAAGGAAAAAAGATGCCATCCAAGGAAAAACCTTTAAATAAATGTATAATGCTTGTAAGTACATATAAACTACAGACTTTATTAAAAGGCATCGAAGGAGATTTGAATGAAAACAGAGGTATCTTCTGTTCTTCATTTGGGATCCTTTAAATCGGAAAGGTGTTGATTTCACTAAATTAATCTAAGCAGTTGGTGCAATCCCTTCAGGCTGTTTGGAACTTTACTAAGCAGTTCTCAAGTTCATCTGGAGGAGCAAATCTGGGGGACTTTGAAATGCAGCGGTAATGTGTTCTTTAGTCATAAAGCAGTGTGCGGCCAGTCGCAAACAGGCAAATAGGCAGAGTGGACCAGACGTAAGAGAGAAAGCCAAGTACAGGACAATTGTGTCATGAAGTTATATGGTAACACCAGCGTTTCAAATCAGTGGCGACAATTATTCAATCAACAGCATTGCAGGAAGCAGCTGGCCTAACTGGGAAAGCAATGTCTGTAGCAGAACGGACCTGAAGCCTACTGATTGGCTGCCTGGCCTTCTTCCTCTTCCATACCAGGATCTGAGGAGCCTCCCCACCTCCCTCCTGAACGTTCGAATAGTCTCCTAACAGCTCTCCCTGATCCCAGTCTGCTGTAGTCATTGATGTTCAAATAAACATCAAAAGGAACTATTCATTGTTTTCAATGGTGGAGGAAGGAATTTGTGTTAGTAGGAATTTTCAGAAAAGTTTTCTGAGACGTGTGAGTTATGAATGCATTCTTAGGGGAATGTTTCAACACTGCCTCGTCTATTAAATGATTTTGCCTAGAATGAAATTTTGGACTGTAATGTACACAGGCTTTTACGTTCGTTCCTTGATATGTCTCTGAGTTTACAGTCAGAAATACACTAGGTGTGAATAATGTATATTAGAGTAGATGACACAGAAGCGTTTGCCTTGGTGTGGAATGAGTTACAGGTTATTTCTGGAAGTAGGTTTTTCTTTGCAATAATCACATTTTACATAGGTTCCCAGTAAAATGTATCACATTTCCTGTGGGGGGGCCTTGACGTTGGAACTCACGGAGGGCGGTTCTCTGACCAGCCGCTCGCCGGTTCCTGAGCATCGATATGGGATGCAGAATCAGACTCTGGTTTTCACAAACTCCCCATGACGTTCTTGAGGATGTTAGTATTTAAGAATTACATATCAATTTCATTTAAATTAATTTAAGATTACCTTCTGGGGTCACCTGAACTCAATCTGAGATCTTGTTTCTGCACCCATGAAGTCACAGGGGGATGGATGCTCAGTGCAGGGCATCTTTTTCCATTTGACTATGCGATTCCTTCTCTACCCTTTGCTGAAGGTAGACATCGATGTATATTGTAGGAAGTAGTGTATTTTCTATTTTCTAGAAGAAACGACATTTTACTTTTAATCATTTTGAGCTATATTTCATTGCTAACCTGGACTTTCTCTTCTATCATCAATGGCATCTTAAAAAAAATATTTTTACAGCCTTGGCTGGTGTGGCTCAGTGGATTGATCACCAGCCTGCAAACCAAAAGGTTGTTGGTTCGATTCCCAGTCAGGACACATGTGTGGGTTGCAGGCCAGGTCCCCAGTAGGGGGGCGCACGAGAGACAACCACACACTGATGTTTCTCTCCCTCTCTCCCTCTCTTCTCCTCTCTCTAAAAATAAATAAATAAATACAATCTGTAAAAAAAATTTTTTTACAATGCAGAACATTGTGCAAACATGGGACATTGGAACATTGTGTTTCAATGTCAGTGTGTTGCTGGCCATGACATCTGTTACCTCCATTGGCAGCTATGACTTCACGGTTTATGAACGACCTTGAAAGTAGTTCCGATTTCATTATCTGTCCCAAATCCTGAGAATATATACACATTTCCTCCCCCAGAGGAGAAATGTGTACATCTATCTATTTTCTCTCCCAGAGGAGACATTATTTTTTTCCTCTGATTTTACCCCCTTTTCTGAGAGCAGCCTTGGACGATAATTACGGGGTGTGCTTTGGAGGGATCAGCATTTTCTAATCTTTCCACTGTCGTCCCAGCAGGAAATTGCTTAGTGCTTTCATGTATTTCATTTAAAAGCAGAAGATCTACTCAGTAAGATAAAGCCCGGCCATATGCTGGTAGCCTAAGAAAAATGTCATAAACAGAAAACATATTGTGAAAATTGGGCACTGACAAAATTGTCCAAGCTGCCATTATTTTAGAGACTTGGTAAAAGTTCCACATATGCTGTAGATAGGCTCTTCTTCTGTATCTCAAAGATGCCATGGTTCTTATTTCTTTCTTCTGACCCGCTGGAGAATTGTCCCCTTGTGTTTTCTCAGACTATGAAAGCAGAGGAATCTCTTTTTGTTCCAGAGGGGAAATTCAGGTTGAGTCACTCCCAGAGGATGATGGGGGACTTTCTGGTGGGGCAGGCTGGGCCAGTGTGGCAGGTCTCTAAGCCACAGAGTGAGGCCCTGGGTGAGCCGGAGGGAGGCAGTGGTGTCCCCTACAGGCCACAGGGGCAGCAGGGCTTCTGCAGCCACAGCCACACTCTACCTGGGCTGATTCGTTCCTCCTTTCAGCAACTAGGTATTGAACACCTGCTGGTCCCAGGCACTGTTGTAGGCGCTCGAGACAAAACACTGAGTGAGACACAAAATCATCTGCCCACGAGAAGCTGTCACTCAAGTGCAAGGAGACAAAGAGAAATCGACAATAAACAAAATAGATAGAACAATAAGTTTTATGGAAAAAGTGAAGTGAGAGAGGAAAACAGGCAGGATTAGGAGGGGTCTCTTTAGACGTGGGGGTCGGTCACACCTTGAGAACCCTTTCCACACTGAGTCTCCGGGTTCCTCTGTTTTGTTAGACGGATGCTAACCAAATGAGAGACAGAGTTAGAGCCCTGGGTTTCAAGACTAATTTTTTTCCTTTTTTTGGTTTATTTATCCATTCATTTATACATATATATATATATATATATATATATATATATATGTATGTTGTGTGATGTCTCTCCTCACTACCTTTTAAAGGCTCACTGTCTATCTCAGAGTAAGTTCTGAAGTGCCTACCTTGGCCACAAGACCGCTCCCTGACCTGGCCTGCTGAGGACTGAATGATGTGGCCCCTGCCGTTCTCCTGGGTCATCAGCTTAGTCACCGTGGCCTTCTCACTTCCCCTGAGCCCCGACACACCAGCTCTCATGTAAAGGCCTTTGATCGGTGGCCTGTACATTTCAGGTTCACCCTCCATGTGTCTCAATGCTGTTCCCTCGCTCTGTGCTGGTCTTTTTTTTTTTGGCATTTTCAGAGAAGCCTTCCTTAAACCCACCTTAACCTCCCTGACTGAACAGTGGCCCCCCGCCGCCCCCCACCCCTGCTGGGCCCATCTATCTGTTCTCTTCCTGGACCTCAGTTTTATTCCTAACCAGAGACTGAGCATTTACTTATAGCCTCAGATGAGACGGTCCATGGAGGACCTCTCGGGCAGGCCACTCTGAGGCTGAGAACCAAGCGACAGGCCCGATGCAGCCACGCGAAGGTCAAGAGGAGTGTTTGTAGGTGTGTGGGAAGGGATGCCTAATGCCTAACAAGTCCTTGGGAGCCTATGAATGGCACTGGGGGTCACTGGAGGGCTCTGGACAGGGAACATGGAGAGCAGAGCCTCATGTCCTGAAGGTGCTCTGGCTCTTCTGCACACACACTGGGGCTGGGTGAGTGTTGGGCAGGCCTGGCAGGGGCAGGGGTGTCTCTCAGGGCTAGAGCCTGAGGCCTTCTGTCCAAGGATGTGTCACGTACACATCAAATGACAGAGGGCCAAGGGTGGACTAGAATGGAGGCTGGCAGCCGGCGTGTGGAGCAGTCTGCACATTCAAATGGCAGAGGTAGACGGAGGGACGGACAGTTTAAACAAACCAGGGTAGGTGGTATGTGGCATTCAAGGGTGAATGTGAGAGTGTCAAAGGTGACTGCTGGGTCCCTGGTTGGTGTGCTCAGAGGATGACGGTGCCTGTCACAAAGACCTATGGCAGGGGTGTCAGACTCGTTTTCATTGGGGGCCACATCAGCCTCGTGGTTGCCTTCAAAGGGCCGCATGTAATGTTAGGACTATATAAATGTAACTACCCCTTAACTAGGGGCGAGGAGCTCAGTGCTGCCGCCGGGTAGAAACCAGGTGACGGCCGGATAAAACCAGGTGGAGGGCCACGGGCCTTGTGTCTGCCACCTGTGATCTCTGGGCTATGTCATGGTGTTGTGTTAGTTTCTCAATCAGTGTGTTGTCCTGGTCCTGCACAGCGACCTTGGGATGTCAAACCAAGGTGTGGAGACCACCCTGTAGTACAGGCAGGACTTCATTTTTGAGGACTTTGTTTTAGATGCAGTTTTTGCATTTAAGCCAGACGCATTGTCTGTAAACAGAAACGTTTTTCAATACTTGGTTGATTTTACACACTTATTTGATATGTTCAGCAAGTTGATCTTATTAATTTGCCTCACAAAAGCGTATTTATCAATATATTCTTGCCATGAAATCATCTCAGCTACTCATTATGATTGATGAAGACTAATTGTGTTTGTCTCAGATCTAATCTCCTGTTTGCTCACTCCGCAAGCTGTCTTTATCCTTCAGAGAGCAGCGGGGAGTGTCACTGGGTGCATGGCACACATCCGCCGCTTTTCTCTGTCACCCTCCAGATAACGAAAGTTTAACAACGCTGAGACCCTCCCCTCCCATCTCACTTGCTCCTACTTCCTGGTAGCCAGTCTTAACCATCTTAACATGCAGGGTTTATTTGCATTTGGCACATTTACCATGTTGTGCCAACATGAATGGATCAAGTTCCAAAGCATCTTCATCGCCCCAAGGAAAGCCCCGTCTCCACTGAAGAGGTCCCTCCATTCTTCCTTCAGCCCAGCCACGGCATCGGTAACCTGCTTTATGGCACGGGCAAGATTTTCCACAGGTCTTCATGTTAACATTTACTTTTAAGTAGAAAAATATAGTTTGTCAGGATATGCTTAACATTTATTTATTTATTTATTTTAAAGATTTTAATTTATTTATATCTAGAGGAAGGGGAAGGGAGGGAGAGTGGAAGAGAAATATCAATGTGTGGTTGCCTCTTGTGCGCCCCCTACTGGGGACCTGGCCTGCAGCCCAGGCGTGTGCCCTGACTGGGAATTGAACCTATGATCCTTTGGTTCGCAGGCCAGCACTCAATCCACGGAGCCACACCAGTCAGGGCTTAATATTTAGTAATATAAAAGTTTACATAAAATCTGAAAATCTCACCAGCATAAAACAGACATTCAGATCTAACCCACAAATTCCAACTGAATCCACAAATTTAAATATCCCTATTATTTTAAATACTCAAATTCATTCAACAAATATTAACTGACACCTTCTATGTGTTAGGGATTGTAAGGATTTTAAAAAGTATAATACAGGGTCTTTACATTCAGGGAACACATTTTAACACATTTACTTTTATAGTCAGTTTAAATTTAGTCAGTAGTAAGTTCAAGTTCAGAATCCACCTCATGAAGAAGGAGAAACTGAAGCCCAGGTACTGGGACATGTTTCCAAGCTGCACATTGTCCCACCCAGAAGCTGTTTTTCTGACCTGGGAGCTGGTGGTTTCATTCCCGAGCCCGTGCACGTCCAACGGGGCAGCTGCAGTGATGCAGATGGGGTAGTCTACATTCTAAATAAAATTGAAACGCTGCTTCTAAGAAGAGAAGATTGCGTTTTAAGGTATGAGGACTGGAGTGTCAGATAGATAGACAGATGGATAGATGATAGACAGACAGACAGACACATGGGCAGAGAGAGAAAATGTCTTTTAGTTGCAACCACTTTGTCACTTTTGAAAAAGTGTGAACTTTTCTTTTTGGAGAGAGGCAAGTAGGGAACACCATGTCTCCTGGGCCAGAGTCCTTTTGTGCATGCATCTGGGATGGGAAGCACCTTCCCGGGGAGGGGTTGCCTTAGAAAACTGGGAAAAAACTGGATTCAAGAATATGTTATTAGAAACTTTCTGAAAACATTGTCCACTAAAGAAAAACACAGTCTAAGCCAATGCTTGTGAAAAGCGTATTAGTACAATATTGCACTATTGGGGGTGAATGCGTCGTTGACAATTATAAATCCATGGGAGCCATGCGCTACTGCACACAGGCTGATTCGGGCACTTCGCCCAATTTCAAAATACGACCACCTGTGTAAATTGTCGCTCCTTCTTGCCTCCAAACCCTGATTTGACTGCTCTATTGATGTTCTGCTCAGGCGAACCACGAAAAACTCCTTTAGTTGTTGCCTTTTCTATCCTCAAATAGATCTGGCTTAGTACAAAAGCTTTGATCCAAGACTGGCTTCAAAGCCACGTACACCCAAGCCCGTGACCGTCTAAAGGCCCCGGTTCTCGGAAAGCAGCGGAGAGGAACAGGATCCTGGACCCGGCTTTGAACTCTGCTCACAGTTCTGTTGTTACGAAACAGAGTCACCTCGTTTGCCCTTCATGGAAAAGAGGCTGCTGAAGGTGGCAGAAGGGTCCATTTCTGTAGCTGCTCTGCGCTCATTGGCTTTCGTCCCGCCGCCACCTCATTGCACAGCATTTGCCACCGAGTGTTCTTCTGTGTTACAGGAAACCACGCTTCTGAAAACGGCCATTTCCCAAATTTCCCTGAAATGACTGTGGTGGCCTGGGTTTCTGAATCTGTTGCCAATCTGATCTCATTTCTCAACACTACAGCTGCAGGCACTCCATTTCGAGCCCTATCTCTTGCCTGGTAATTTTTTGAATAGGCAGTTGGCACTCTGGGTACGCCACAGTGTTTTTTTAATAACAAAACCATAGATTCTGCAGGTATACGTGGGGGTGTGGGGCAGAGCAGGGGCATCGCAATAGGGACCCAGATAGAGACAGAACTCAGTAGAAGAATCCGGGTAGCTGTGCAAACTTCCAGTTCTCAATCTTCCACAGAAACATTCCCATGGAAAACTAACCCACTTTCCAGTAAATGGAGAGAGAGAGCACAGAACTCAATGAGGAATGCAGCTGGAAATACAGAAACTGTTTTCAGTTCTTTGCATAGCTTTAGGAGTCACAAAGACAAATATTATAGTAAATTATCTTTTTATGGATAGTCTGGGCACATTATTGGAGCTATTTAGTTGCCTTAAATATTTCTGGGTAGGACAAAAAGGATAGAATTCAGGTCACAAGATACGTTGTGTGACTTTGGTCAATCATTTAAATTTTCATTGCTTGTAGTTTTCCTTTCTTTCCAGACACATGCAAATTTAACATTATATATGCGTGTATATACACAGCAAAATACTCGATATACATTGTTGCTTTACTTAACTAGGTTTTTCTCCTCACTTGCTCTTTTTCCACACATTGTTTTAATGAATAGTAATATGTTAACTCCCCCGGATTTAAAAAAAATCACATTGCAGTATTTTTTAATTTTAAACAAGACATTTATTTAAACAGCAAGATTCTTGCCTGGAAGGGAAAACTATCCAGGACTCATTTCTTCTGGAGTAATTTCCCTACTTACAGACAGGTCACCCTGCCTGTGTAGCTACGCACCAAAAGTTATAAAACTGTTCTTGGCTTTACAGCGACCCATGAAAAACATTAAACTTCTCTAGTGGAACGAGGTATGCAAGGGATGGTACGCTGTTCATTTTTTTTTTTTGTTAAACAGTGAGAGCCAAGTAACTTACTGGGCTGGGAAGAGAAGAGCTGAATGAGCATGGCCTTGCTGGGGACAGGGGCATCATCTCAGAGCCAGTACTTCCCTGTCGCATCTCCATTTGAGGTCGCTCAAAACATACCACTGGTCACTTAGTTAAAAATGCAAATGCCCCTTGCCTGCACCCGTGCCCTGAACAGGGAGTGGAGATGAAAGAGCAGCCGGAGCTCCGTGGTATCAGGCTGAGGCGGAATCACGGTGAAGTTTCCTAGTGAGAACAGTCCGTGGGGAGCAGAGCCCTGCAGCAAAGCAGTAGATGCGTCCCATCTGTGGTTGGGACATACCAGCTGAGTCTTCACTCTTCGCAGCCCACTGGGCAGGTGTGTCTGTTTCCATGACTGGGTGCCCGGCAAGTCGGAATCTGATCTGCCACATCGGCAAGCCCTGTGGCTCACAATAGGCTTTCATTAATTCACCCACTGGTGTATGGCACCCCAGAACCGTCCTGCCCCTGATCCTTCTCTGTCTAGATGCCCTCCTGGGGCTTTTGTTGACTGTAGCAAGCACTGGTCTGCTCACCAGAGGGCCTGCGTCAGCACCAAGCACACAAGCAGCTCCAGGACCTTGGAGGGTACATCTAAGGTCCCATTATAGATTCTGCAAGGAATTCTAACACAACAAACATTTCATGTCAGGTACTCACTGCTACTTCTTCCTATAGCTCCTAGGTCGTGAGCCCCCAAAGGGCGAGGAACACTGTCTTCACCTCTGCATTTCACGCGATAGGTCCTACATGTGTTCAGTGACAGAAACAAAGAGCTTTTCCTAATATCATTCTTTTTACAGCATTGACCTTTGTTTTTTTTTTTACCAAAAAGTTACCTTCTACTTACACTCCCTTTCCCCACCTCTGTATTCCCCGTAGTCATGGATTCTTCCATATCCACCTAAAATTTAACCTCCTACGGGAAGGAGGTTATTACAGCGGCTTCACTTGCACCTGGTCAGGTAGGGTCTCAGCCTGTCCTCCCTGTTGCTGAATCCCACTTCACTGTCTGCAGCATGTCCCCAACCCACGTTTACTGTGCCCGTATTTATGTCTTTTCCTAGGCTTGCCACATTAAGTTTCTTTGATAGCGAGAGGGCTGGTGATACTGGGATATGCATTTATTTTTCACCCTGCATATTTTTCTGATATGTAGCATGGCTTTGAACATGTGCTCAATAAAGAATACATGCAAAAATGCCATTGCTTTTGCTTTGTAATAGTTATTACAATGGGAAATAGATGAGTTTCTTTTGTGTAATGCATTACTTGATTCTTTTAATGACTGTCTTCCCCATGAGAGAGTAAACTTCTCAGCCAGGGCCCATGCCTGTCTAGTCTACCCCTGTATTCTTAGGGTCTGGCACAGAAAAGTTCATTAATAAATATTTATTGAATAAGTTAGTGTTAGTGATTATAAATTAATAATAGCATTAATATTATATGAGACCATCGCACAAGTCCATGTTAAAGGTTTGCATAGAGAAATTGTCATAGAAACGATCAGTAGTGATTTCAGAAGGAGAAATGATAGTATTTCATGACGTTCTGAGGATTTAAATCAATTTGTTATATTAAAAAATCATCAAGAGACTGTGACCACAAGAAGAGATGTCCTTCAGCAAAGAAATATCTTTATTTTGCTCTAAGCCAAAATGTGATGGGAAATCTCTGCATGCAACATTTATACAATGCATATAAATAGGCTGTTAGCAATAGCAACAGCAGCCGACTGGTCTACCCTGACAACCGCGATTGATTGACAGGACCAACAGAGAAAATAACATATAAAATGAGTCATAACTCTGCCTGATTTCCATTTCGGTGGTCACTTCAGGAGAAACTTTGCCCTCATTGCATTTAAGCATTCCTTTATTAAATATTTACAGGGGCTTCTTTTTTTTGAAATAAAGAGGGTCTGCAAAATGATCAAGAATTCTTAGCATGACATTCCAGGGGAATGTATTCAGAGAAGCACATTTTTGAAGGGAAAATTGTTCTGAAAATAGAGAAATTACAGGCTCCCCATGAATCTGATAGGCAAGATATTGAATAATGGACCAGCCGTGAGTCATCAATGGGTCACCATTGCTCATACATTATGTACATGTTGTACTTGATATATGATCTTATACATTATACTTGTATGAATAACTGCTAGCGTAGAGCCTCCTAATAACCTTTCAGTAAAACATTTAATTTAAAATATACCTTTCTTGCTCCTTTGAAATATAAACTTGAAAACGGAATTAGAAACCCTTTTTTAAAAACTTAGCTAAGATCCATTAATATAAATAATAGCTAATATTTATGGGGAATTCACTATGTGCTATTCAAAGCAATGTACACACATCACATCATTATTTGATATTTATTATGACCTATGAAGTAAGTGCTATTATTATTACCATTCAATTACAAAGGGAGGCCAACAGCCATCCAGGACAAGGCCTGTGTCACCAAAGTCATGAGTGGCAGAGCTAGAACTTGAAATCAGTTTTGTCATAGTGGATTTTAACCATTGTGCTTTGTTTTGTAAACCAAACTGTCAGGGTAAGAAACAGACCTGGCTGAAGTCCTGGCCAGGAGACTCTTAAAACATATGTTTGAACTTGAGGGCTTTTGGGGCATGGCGTCACTTGAAGCTCTTTGCTTGTTTGCATTTGTCATTACTGTCTGTTACCTGATCCCCCCATTGGTTTTGCTGGTGCAGTGAATTGCCCTGGCCCAGGGGACATCGGATTTTGAGACTCCTGTTCTGTAGCAGCACAGAGGTGCAATAGAACAGGAAACGTTGACCACCGGGAGGGAAAATCAGTAGGACTAGTTGAACATTTGGCTCAAGGGTACTCTAAGGTTCTAGCAAGGGTGTCCAACCTTTTGGCATCTCTCAGCCACACTGGAAGAAGAGTTGTCTTGGGCCACACATTAAGTACGGTGTGAAACGTAATCACACACAAAAAAATCTCATACTGTTTTAAGTAAATTACGATTTTGCGTTGGGCTGCATTCATAACCATCCTGGGCTGCATGTGGTCTGTGGGTCACGGGTTGGACACCCCTATCAGAATGTCTATGTCTGTATCTGCGCTGGTGTCTATCAGCCTGTCCACCTGAACTGGCATCTAGGGGAGACCTTGTTTAGTTTTGACATCATGAATGTAGTGAATGTAGTGAGGCACATGCCTCAGCCAGATTACAGAAGATGGGACTGATTTCCAGGACACAGGCTTTTTGTGACCTAAATTAGGAGACATCTGTAGGAAGCAACGGAATGGAAGTACTGTACGGAATGTGAGTGTAATGTGGGTACAGAGCTTCAGCATTGATCTGGTGTCAGGATGACCCGCATAAAAATCCCAGAGTTTCCACCTACTAGCTCTCACCTCCAGAAAATGCCCCAACCCTCTACTTTTCCCCTATCCAGGGTGGAGGGGTTGTCCATTTCTTCTATTCTACGAAGAGGTGTGGAACTCTGAAATTTTGTTCCTTTAACCTTTTTTGTGTCTTCACTTTCTCATGGGTGTGAGAACTATAATTTTTATAGTTCACTGGTCTTCTCTTTTGAATTGCCCTTCCTGCTTTTACAAACATGAACTGATTTTCGTGTTCACTATTGTATTTTTATGCCTAGAGTTTTCATTAATCACCTTTTTTTTTTGCTTAAAATTTCCTCTCTGTGCATGCTTATTGACTACTCTTCCCATTAACATAGTAGTCATAGTGGTTATTTTAAGGTTCTTGTTCCTCAATTCAGTTCTCTGGAATATCCTTGGGTTTGCGTCTGTTGACCATTATTTCTTTTGAGAATAGGTCACATTTTTATGTTTCTTTGCATATCTTATAATCTGCTTTCTGGATTATTGGTAGAAAAGAATAGTAGGTAAATGATAATTCACCCCCATTGGAATGAAAGGTGCTTCCCATAATCCCGAGTCTGGGAGAGGTTACTGTTTGGGTAAATTTCAGGACACCACTCCGAATACTTTGAGAGTCCAATTAGGACTCTCCCTCAAGCAGTACTTCGGATTTAAGCACAGTAAAAATCTCGTGATGTGTCAGCGCTTTGTAGTTCTGCTTTGTAGGACACCAGAAGCTCTCTCTGTGTGCTTGTCCAGTTTCCATCATCCAGAGCTCTCTCCTTCCTCTTCCTCTACTCTTAGCCCTCCCGGAGCTCTGTCATGCACTCCGTGACATCTCCATAAACTCTGAGGAATTTTCTAGCTCGTCTACTGTTTTCTCAGCCTTTGCTCTGTGTGCTGGGGAAGATCCCATGGGGAAAAATGGGCAGAAGGGGGCCGATTCAGTGCCTCTGGAGCTCCTCAAGGTTCTCATCTGCCATGGCCACCTGCGGGTGACCTCGGTCAGGCTGGCTGGTCTCTCCTTCCCCTGGATATCTCAGCATCTCTTCTGGACTCGTACCTCTCCCGCTGCTCCCAGGGATGAACACTGCAGGCTGTCTTCTTTCCCAGGGGGAGCGTGTACAGGTCGCCAGTTTGGTTCTTTTAACTTTTTTGAGTACGTCACCCCTCGGACCGGTGTAGAAAACTATAATTTTCTATTCATCTTGTCAGTTGTTCTGTTGGGAGTAATACTCCCTTGTGATCGTCTACCTTCTAACTAAATGAGGAAGACTTATCTTAACCATTTTGAGTTACTATTTCGTCACCTCTGAAAGGGACAACTTTGTGAAGATTTAAAGCTAGCATGTGAAAATGACTCGGTATGGTGCCTGACATTGGAATGCACTTGATAAAGATTAATGTCCTTTTTTCTGTCGAGTTGGATATGAAGTAAAGGAATACACAGCTATGTGGGTTTTGCCTGAATGGTATTTGGAAGGGGTTAAGTTTCGAAGACATAGAGCACAGGTTGACAGAAAGAAGTAAGAAAACCTGTATCTTTGTCTTCTTCACTTACGTCTTCCAACTAGTATTTCGCAGAGTGCCTACTTATTGACTGTGCGTACGATGGGGGTTTTTTGAAGGAGACCTTTAAGCCAGAGATCTTGGGCTCACCTATGAATTTCCTAAAATCTTCTCAATGCATCCACTGAGTTCTACAGAAGCGAAGCTGGTTCTTTTCACTTAGGGGTTTGTTTTAAAGGGAATGGGAAAGCCCTGGCCGGTGGTTCCGTTGGTTGGAGCATCATCCCATACACCAAAATGTTGTAGGTGAGATCCCCAGTCAGGGTGCATACGGGAGGCAAATGGTCCATGTTTTCTTCTCACATTGATGTTTCTTTCTCTCTCTCTCTCTCATCAATAGATACATTAAAAAAAAAAAGGCATGGAAGACAACATGGAAGTTGCAGAAACATAATCAAATCTGATAAAAGGGGACAAAACTTAGGAACAGAACATGCATGACGGGTAACAAAGGAAAAGAGGAGAGAGGCTCCACAGTCCAGGACAGGGGACAGAGGCTGACAGTGTTTATGTCTAAAGGAGGGAAATGGATTGATGAACTTGAGATGAGCTAGACAAGGGCTTCGGGGAAGTCAGTGTTAGGACTCGGTGGTCCCACCTGGGAGACTGGGTTGGCTCACTGAGGGCGGGGGAGAGAGAAGGGATCCCAGGGGAGCTACGTGGTCAGTCCCATTGAATCCTGCCTGTGCTTCCTCCTCACGGTTGGCATTTACTCAGACCAAAGGGTCTTTCTGTTCAAATTGCTTTTCTTGCCAGGAGAGCCAGATGAGTGACCCCAATAGGAGGATGAAGTAAATCTTTATATATTAAGAGATTGTTGTCGAACAGAATAATTGTATTTTGGGGTATGTACATTTTCCTATCCTCCAATGTCATTGTGAATGCATGATTCATAGAAACATAGGACGGACAGGAAATAAAGCAAAGGCAAAAATAAGAAGAGCCTCTCACACATTTTATCTGGGTCAGGAGCAAACTAGAACCTCAGTGAATTGAAGTGCTGTGGGCGAGGCAGCCGGAGCACGTTTACCATTTGGGAGCCTGACCTATCCGCTGCTAAGGCAGGATCCCCAGCTGCTGCCAGATCCCATGTCGCTTTTCTGCAGGCAGCAGCTGGCTCTCAGCCTCTCGACAATTTCCTGCGCAATCTGGGAGCATTTGATATAAAAAAAAGTCTAACAAACCTTAAACTGTATGTACAGGCCAGATACTATATTTACCCACAGGCGCTTTTTCCTGATGAGAGCTTTCTATCCCTTCCTCCCCTCTCACTTCCCGCATCTCCAGGGAAACATCCCACCAGGAGCCTGTATCTCTAGGTGACTCTCCACAGCTGGAAAGCAAGAGGCTCTTGATTGTACGATTTCCTCTGCTGAATATCACACCACACATATATATATACATTTTAATTACACGGATTACTTGTTGCTGGCAGTCTTTGTGGCAGTCAGAACTCCAGGCAACGCAAATGCATTCTGAGGGTTTAATTGATTTCAAAGTCACTCACCTGGGTGACTATTTCATGACTCAGCCTCCCCAGGCTCTTGACGCTTGGTCCCCTGGGCGGACGCGCACACCAACATTTCACCCACTGTGTCTGAGTCGGTGTGGGTGGGTGGGTAGGAAAGAACCCAGCGCCTAGATGACAAAAGGGAAGTGACTCTGAGATGCACTCTGTTTATCTACAAAGAGACACAACCATAAGCCTTCTGCTCCACATTCTGGCCCCGAGGGGAGGCAGAGGCAGATGGCCCTGGACTGATTGCGGTGGGATTTTCATTTCAATTCAGATTCTTTCCAAGACAATTCCTCACTATGTAAGCCTTCTTTGGGGCCAAACAGGGCTTCAGGGTTGTACCGTTTCCTATGGCGATGTGGCTTCTTTGTTATCTCTCTGATGCACGCCTTCCTTATGTTCTCAAATTCGCTCTTATTTAAGCAATTAAAGAGCCCTGATCTCTGGAATTCATTGGGGTAAAAATCTCATGGTCTGTGAGACTGGGCCAAGAGACATCGGACAGGACATTCTGCTTTATTTCCCAATTTAGGGACTTGGGTGGGTATGAAATAATCACTGACGGTGGATGTAGTTATCAGAGATTCAGAGGAAAGGAATGCTGGAATCTGTCAGTTTCCAAATGGACAGATAAAGAATAAGACTCTTGCTACTGAAGGCAGTGGTCCCAACCTTTCTGGCACCAGGAACTGGTTTTGTGCAAGGACAACTTTTCCATGGACCAGGGTTGGAGGGTGGGGAGCAGCAGGAGGCAGGGCTCAGGCCTAAGCTTTGCTTGCTTGCCCACCGCTCACCTCCTGCTGTACAGCCTGGTTCTTAAGAGGCCGGGACTGGTACAGGTCCCTGGTGCAGGGGTTGGGGACTCTTGACCTGAGGAATGTGGTTTCTTCTTAAAGAAAGTCGAAGGAAAAACCAAATAATCACACCTTCAAAAGCCCTATAGAATTTGACTTACCATTTCAGTGAAAAATCTTTGAAAAGACTACCCCATTCCCAAAGAATCTGCGTCTATGTAATGAAGACTTACCAATCAAATATCCAGCCCCATTATATGCCTCTATGGTCTTCTCTATCCACTCCGTACTTACATCGCACTTACAAAGGGAATCATAGTTGTTAATTAACAGAGGAAGAGAGTCCTGAAGAAACCCAGCTCCCTGAACAAGCACACGGGGCGTAATGAGCCACCACACCTGTGTAAGTTTCACGAAGGAGAGGTGCAGTGTTCCTCGGGAACAACACTGGCAAAGAGACACTCGAACACACTCTCCCACGGTCTTAAATGTAGGCCTTAACTCCTGTGCAGCTCTGTTCCTTCAAGGAGTTTGATTTTTTGGCCTGTGACGGTGTAGCCTCTCAACAAGTCAATGGCCTCCCCACGTCTTGCATCTACCCTTCCAGCAACAGGAAAGAGGAAACCAGAACACGCATCAGCAGGAAAAGAAAGCAAATGTAGATGCAGATATGTGTGTGGGGTAAGCAGCTGTAGGATGACCTGGCCAGGCCTTCCTAGGCTGCTCAGCTGCAAGCCCTGCCCACCTCACCAGCCTGTCCTGAGCTGGGAGAAACATCCTGTAGGCTGGCCATGGGAGGAAGAACAGAGAGGGTGGTGGCTGCCTGGACCTTCTCTAAGAAGTGGCAGCACTGGCCTGACTTCTGTCCCAGCTCCTGGGAGAATGGCATCCTACAAGGGAGGGCCTGGAACTATAGTATGTTTCTCCTTTGAAAAACATCTATAACAATATCCACCGTACGTCTCCGTTTTCTATTCCACAGACCCACGTTCCCTCCCATCCGTTCACTCCTCTTTTCTAGAAGAGCCAGCCCAATTTTCCTCCCAGGCATTGAGTTGCCGTTTGATAGCTTCAACTCTGCAGTTTATGGCCCCGGCTGGGAATTTAAATTGTCCATATTTCATCTTATGTTTTCTAACATTTTAAAGTTATTTCAGCCTACTTACATTTACTTAGCAATCATAGCATTCAAGATTATCGTGCTGCGCTGACATTGGCTTTTGGCCAGTTCTAACTGTGAGAGTATATGGTTGTGGTAAGCAATCACTTAAAATTTAGTGGTGACAAATTGATGTCACTATAAAAGTTACAAACAGTTCCTAATTTTCAATGTATATGTGGATAAAATGGGGTATCATAACTTATACTTCTCCTTGTCTCAGTTTGGTGTGTCTATGCTGCAAGAATGCTAAATGAGATGAAGGAAGATCTCCCAGAAGGTAGAGACACAGAGAGCAATGAGACACGGCACATCAAATAAGGTCAAAGCTAATGAAAAATATTTTCAGGGAAAGATGGTGGTGGTGGTGGTGGTGGGGGGGGGCATTAGTCAAAAAAGTAATATGAGCATTTAGCAGAGATAAGGAAAAGCACAAATCTTAAAAGTGTTGAAAACATTTTAGCACATGAGGGAGAATAAGGCTCACTCAAGAGTGGGCATAAAATTTATAACACCTTACTTCACTAAGCATCAGACACAAGGAGAGATTTTCCATGAAGTTCCCAATGAAGACCTGACTTCCTGTTAAAAGGTGGATAATGCCATCTTCTCATTTACCTGCGGGGAAGATGCAATCACTTGTGGATTGCATCTTGGCTAGAAGGTGAGCACACCCAGCACCAAGCCCTCACAGCAGGAGGGAGATGGACACAGAGGTGCTCCCTCACAGACCCGTTCTCAGTTAAATAGTAGCCAGAATGTTGGGGTGAGCCAGTCTTTTCCCACAGACCTGATGTGTTGAGCTCATCATAAATGCATAAGCAAAGTCATAATGGCTTGAAGCATCCCAAACCCAGGTGAAATACCCATGGAGCTGTTAGGGACGAGACTGTGACCCAGGACGTAGGAGAACCAAGAAAGCCAGAGCCTGTCCAATTCTTAAGGATCCCAAGGAATCAGTGTAGTTTCCCTTAGAATGCCGAATAGCATCCTAGGTACCAAATAATTTATGCTAAAGAGACTAAATATATTGGTTCATAGTCTTCATGCATTGGAGAAGGCTGGAAATCAGATAACAAAATGCTAACAGGAGTTATCTTTGAATGGTAAGATAATAAATTATTCTTACTTTCTTCCTTGCATTCATTTATAAAGAGAATTAACTACTTACATATTCAGAAAAAAATTAACATTTTTTTTTGCAACTGGCATGACAGACCTTAGAACTGTAATAATATGGCCAAAGCCTGCTGTGTCAATTCAGGCTGCGTGGTGAGCACCCTGCTTCATCCAACTCAAAGGAACGCTCGTCCAGCAGAGAGAAGGCTGTGACATGGCGCTTGCTTTCAGCTTCGCAGAGCGACGCAGCCTGAGTTTATCTCAGAGTCCCTTCCTACAGAGAAAGCAAGACCCTGCGGCAGGCAGCATGGGTCCGACCACGGCTCTGAAGTGTGTGGCGAGGCTCCCATCATGCACTGCAGGGTGCTGTCCACTCTATAGGACGTGCCATCAAACCCCGCCCGAAGCCCGAGGACATAGTTCAGTCTCCAATGTGGCAGTGTCTGGCTTCCCGGGTTCACAGGTTCCAAATCAAGGCTTGCAGAGAAAAAAGAATTCCCTCTACTCGTTCGGGTGTCGGAGGTTACTGATGTTCTTTCTTAAATAAGGAGACGTTTAGCCACGGCAAATGCCCTTCTGTTTCAGAGCGGATGGGGTGGCGGGGAAGTGTCCTTTGCTGGGTGGTCAGTTTAAACACATTCAAAAGCTAGCACATTCACTCATTTTTAAATCTCATAAACCTAGTTGTTTACAAGTCAAGATTATAGCCTGGCAAAGAGGAAACTCTTTATATTCGGAAGTTATTTTTCCCTCTCCCCGTTCCTTCGAGAAAACGGGGCGTGCAAGCTACTAGTGAAATTTCTGTGCGTGAAGGAAAGATAATCCAACCACATACTCTCTGAAGTGAGACACAGCTCCCCCCACCCCCCCACCATGCGACAGTCCCCTGGGACAAAGGAGGTTATTGGTGTTGTGGAAGATTTTAATATCTTTTTGTGAAATTCTTCAACAGAAGCCACACTCAGTAGCTGATGCAGTTATTTTGTTGTCCAGGGTGAGTTCATACATACGCACTGCTCGAGGCCCACGGGAAGAATTAATGTAAATCAATTAATACAGAGGAGGGTGTTGAAACAATATATAAATGGTAATAAAACATAGAATGGCATTGTAGAGGTCCCTGGCAATAATAGAATAGCATCAGTGAGACACAATTATATTAATTTTGCCTTGCAAATGATATAAAATTAGTTGCTGATATGCAGTTACGCACAATAATATCCAATAGTGTTACAAAATTAGCAATAATGTCCAGTGTGCTTTCAACTTTTTGTACTAAGATGAACAGATGCAGCAAAGTGAAGCCGAATTTCTGACTGTCCTTAAATCATTTCTGGTGAAATGTATTATTAGATTTGAGGGGTAGAAAATGCAACAGATTCACTTTACTGATTGTGTTCCAAGATTAATATTGGCATTAATCAGCATTCCACTTGTACTCCCAAGGAAAAATCACTCTAGAATTTGAATTTGCCACAGTGAAGTCATATTCAAATTAAGCGGATTTTTCTGTATAGACTCCTTCGGAAAGGAGTCTGAAAAGTTTTTAAATTTCCCCTGAATGGGGGAAAAAAAACCGCTTTCACAATAACTTACCCTTGAATCATTGTTTCAGCTCTTCAATGTGTTTTACAGCAATGCAGAAATTTTTCTAAGATTAAGACAACTAGTTGATCTTTTCTTACTACACAACAGCTGCCCGGATACCAGCTAATTCCACCCAGTTTAGTTTTCTTCTCGTTTAGTAAAGGTCACCTTTGCTTTTCACCCCTCACTCACTGTACTTACGAAATTTCCTAAAAGATGACGTTGTGTTTTGTTGGGAGAGGGGAGGGAGAATACTATGGGGACACTGCCTGGGTCCCCCCGCCTGGCTGATGCCACTCGCAGACACCCCAGGGCGGCATGACCCACATGGAAGCCAGGGCCCTTGTCATCCGGCATCACCTTCTCTCTCCCTCATTCTTATCTTCAGTGTGGGGTCTCTCGTTCAGCTTGTTTTTCATCGTTGATGATTAGGATTTGCCTTTTGCAGCAGGGTTAAATCACAGTCAGCTTTGCTTTTTCTCCCAGGACTTCTTTGAAGGTTCTTTGTGAGGGAGGTCAGAACCCCTGCCCCAGTTCCACAGGTCCCCAGGCCCCCGCCCCCCAAAACACTCCCTCTGTGCACTCTCTCGCTGCTTGGATCTCCCGGTCTGGCAGGTGGCATTCTTGCTTGACGCTGGAAGAGCTCACAGTCCAGTCTCAAAAGAAATAGTTCTTCTGTCTTCAGTGAGTTGTGGATGCACATATGTTTTTGCATGTCATTTTCTGCTGCTAATTTGTTCAATTAAGTAAACATTTCATTTAGACTGAGGTCTTGGCTCTGTGAGATCTTGCCTCCTTGACTATCTGAAGGAGCTTGGACTATTTATTTCTTTTAATAAGGATCATAATCAAAATGTGTTAATTAATCGTACTACATAGATGGTTCCGCTGTTTGGACTCACATATAATTCATCGGGTGTTTTTACATGAAGAACATTTCATTTTGTAAATTTTCCACACGAGGTGGTGGGGAAAACATGGAATGTTCTTGGAATTTGAGTTCCTGTGGAGAATCAGAGTTCAGGACCTCTTCCTTTGTCCTCAGATTTCTGGCCAGGAGTACCTTGTCAGATGATCAACAAACGGTCATGTAAAGAAATGCTTCTATTGTGATAGGACCGGGGGAGGGAGAGTCACAGAACTCCAAGGTGAGGCATGGCTCTGGTGCCCAGTAAACTTGCACACACAATTTCCACAGCCAGATGCCTGCGCCTCTGACTGATGAGTCAGGTGTTGGCACCTGCCCCAGGCTGCCATTGACACAGCAATGTTTGATGATGTCTCAGGCCAGAGCGAGAATTTCAAAAAGCAGGCTCCTTGTGGGTGCCAGGTGCAATACTAGCGGAAGATATTGATGTTTCTGGCACGCAAACAATAACTCAGGGTGCAAGACGTCCGTTCCTGGTCAGGACGAAGTGAGCTTTGTAACGAGAATGGATGGAGCTTCCCTGGAAGGAAGCAGATGGCCAGGTAGAAGCTGATGTTCTTTCTCCCTCTTCCAACAGGAGAACATGTTTCCGGATCATCAAAGGCAAGTGTTTCAGAGCTACACCATCTTCCCCTGCTTCTTCTTTGTAGAGGTAAGAGAATTCTGGGAATTCTGCCTTAGAACATGCACCGTTAGAAAGAAAGAAAATGGGCCATCTTTTCGTACATTCTGTCACGTGCCCTCTTCTGCATACACTGATGCTCCATGAGTAGAAATTTTAACGCCGCGAGCATTTCGTCTGTTTTGGGGTCGCAGTGATTGTGACCCGTGGTGCCGTGTTAGTGTCACGTACAAGTGCTGTGCTGGACCCGGAGTTACGGCTTCTCTACCTCTTTGATGTACTTCCTTCTCTCTGCCTCTGTTTCTCTACTCTCTATGTCTTTCCTCCCCAACAAGCCCTTCCTTACCTCAGGACCTCTCAGCCTTGTTCTGGAACTCTGTAGTGTTGACTCAACCTGAGTGATGCACATACCTACCCCTGGCTCTGAACTGACCTTGAGCAAGCCCTGAAGTCACTGCCTTGTCATGCATTTCAGGGTCTTCGGGCTCTCTTCCTAGATTGGCACCACTTGCCTGTTTGGCTTCCCTGCACCTCATTTTGCTTCTCTTGCTTTCTTTTGCACCTGCTCTTCTTTCAGACACATTCTGTCCATCGAGGATTTTGAAGAAGTCGGGATGGTGGCAAGTGAGGGTACATGTCCTAGATTCTCACGACACATGAGCCAGCCATGCGCCCCCCCCCCGTAAGAGTTTATGGGAGACTTAATGTGCGTCTGGATGGGCCCTGACTTGTCCCGGCCTCCAGGGTGTGTGCTCAAATAACATCCCCCAAACATGTGCACATGGTAAAGGGGTGCCTCGTGGAGACCTGTCTGGCCAGCCCTGTCTGCTGCTGTATGTTTATTTGTTTATTACTCATATGCACAATATTGCAAATACATTCTACAGCAACCTCATCTTTATCATACCTAGAGCATTGCCATGAATCAAATCGTACTTTAATTAAGCCAGAAATGCTACATTGGTAATAGCTTCTCCCAGCAATGAGGTTGTCGTTTGCGCTCAGAAGTCACAACTGCTTTCTTGGAGCCGACCTTATTCTTTCTGACTGCAATGTCGTCTTCCAGGATCCCACTGTAAATGGCCCAGGGCAGTCACATGTCTTGGGACACAAGGGTATTGAGGTATTGGGGAGCGGGGGAGATGGTGAAATCACCTGACAAATGGGATTTCAGTCTTTCAAACTTTCCGATGATAAAAATACTCTTTAAAGTGTTAGAACTGCAAGAAACTAGATTCTGAAGACAGCAATTGAGGAAAAACATGAAAGTAAGCTAAGATGAACCACGTTTCATATTTATGGCACAGAACTTGGGCATCAGCCAAAGAAATATTTATGTCGAAGCAGTAAACGGACCAGCGGTGGGCTAGAGACAGTGCTTCCTTTGTAGCTGGCAGGGGGACAGACGGCACGCTGTTCCTGCCCAGTTTCCTTTCATGCTGTCACCGTGGCAGCAGGAAGAGCTTGAAAACAACCGGACTCTGTGTAGGGCTGGGCATGGGCACAGATGTGAGTTTGTCCCCATTTCAAGTTCTCACGATGAAACAGAGCTGGAGAGCGGGAGCACAGCCGGGCGCACGCCCACCTCTGAGGCCGCAGCTTGTCCTTTAAACTGAGGCCACTCCCATGTTTGGGGAGCAATGGGTGCTCTTCAGAAGGACTCTGACAACTGCACTAATGCCTTCAGGGTGAGCTGAGGACACTCACTGAGTTATCTGTGGGGTAAACCCAGGGGAACAGATGGGCAAGCCGAGAGAAAACAGGCTAACTGGGGAAAGCCTGCATAGTGAATGAGGTGTTTTAAATTCACCTGAGGTGGTATTTTAACTGGTGTTAATATGTGAGCAGAGACTGTCAGCCCACCTGTTCCCTCTCTGTGATGTTAACTTGCGCTTCAGTAAACCAGAAACTGATGAGGAACATTCTAGAATGCATTCCTGCATCGACTGCACTTTGCACGGGAAGGGGGAAGAATCCTTTCACCACTGTCATCAACCCCATCTCCTTACCCCTGATTGGATGGGTCAGAATAGAAAGCAATACTCCGATCTGGTTTCCCAGACACCCTTTCGCCCACTTGGCCCCTGAGAGGAGAGGCCTGGAGGGGTGACCCCACTCCACGCGCTGCGGGTCAGCTCCCGGGGTGTCACTCCAAGCGGAGAGCTGTGTGACCATGTACTTCACACCTGGACTTTCTCTGCAGACAATGTTTTCCATCGCACTTTAAGAGGGAAATGACTTTCATCTTTTTTTCCTGACTTTAAGAAATGCTCATGAAGTGTGAGAAATAGATATCCAGCCAAGTGTTTAAAGCTGCATTTCTTCGGTTCTGTTTACCGAACGCCTTCTCTGGAGCGGGCACTGTCTTAGGCTCCAGGGATGCAGAGGAGATGAAGAGAGACGCTGTCTTCTCCCGTGGGGGTTACACTCCAGCGCGCCAGAAAACCACTGGTGCATCAGTGAGCACAGTATTTACAGTTTCAATTGTGGGGAAGCGCCGTGGGGAAAAGAAAGCCAATGACAGCAGGAAGGAGCAGGGGCCGGCGGCCTCACCATTGTGCTTATAATGTCGTTACGTGTGGGTAATAGTCGTTACTGGTGGCACATCCAACTTACCAGAAACTTTCTCTCTTAAATTCATTATGCTCTTTATCTGTACATAGGTGCACATAGTTTAAGAGGTTAAAAAAGTGTTAAAAAGTTATCACAAAGAATTGCGGTCTACTAATCCTGTGCCTCGCCATGAAGTGACTTTTCAATCTGTTTCTCCAAACACTATGTCTCTTCTGTTGTGTCTTGATTCATAGATGTTTAGATATTATCTGTTGACTCCTTTTTAAGGGAGTGAAAGGGGTTAGCCCTCATATTCCCTACCCTTTCCCCTCCCCTCCATTCTCCTGAAACAGAGATACCGCAGCTTGGGGCAAATTCTATACCCAATGTCTTGAATTCTTATTACGGCTCTGAGATTCTATTCAAGGAGAGTGCTCTTGGTTCATTTCCTTTCTTTTATAACTTTTTTGCTTTTCTGAGGGTTCATAAGGGCTTCATCATCTTATCTGCTAAGTTTCTTTAAATTTCCGATTATGTCCTGGCTCACGAGTTAATAGCTCTGTTAAAAATGCCTCATCACAATTTTCTAAGTGAGGGAAGCATCAGATAATCCATTGACTACTGGTTTCCCTCCGAGTCTCTCCAGCGCCTCTCATTCTTTCCTTTCAGACCAGCCCATTGGCTCTCTGGGCCGGCCAATGACAGCTGTTGTGGATCTTCTTCTTTTTCCTTTTTCCTGTGTTGTTCTGTCTGCCTGTAATATCCCAGGTCCCCTGTTCTTGGTTTAGTCTCCTGTTTCAGTGGAAAAAAATCTTCCAACAAATCCTCCCCTGCAAAAGTATAGTTAATTTTCTGTATTTTCTGGAACAAGTCACCACAAATTTAGTGGCTTGAAATGACACGCACGTGTTATCCCGCATTTCTGTGGATGAGAAGTCTGGCTGACTCAGATCATGCTGGGCTAACATCGGGGTCTGGGCAGGGCTGCGTTCCTTTTGGGAGGTCTGAGGGAGAACCCCTTTTCGGTCCCAGTTCCTAGAGGCTGCCTGCTTTCCTTGGCTAGTGGACCCCTCCCTCGTCAAAGCCAGCAGTGGCGAGCTGGGTCCTTCTCACACCGCCTGCATCATTCTGGCCTCAGCCTCTGCTTCCCTCCCCCACTTGTAAGGTCCTTTGTGATCATACCGGGCCCTTCTGGATGATCTCCCTGTGTTAAGGTCAGCTGATGGCTGAACTTTACTTTATCTACAGCCTTTTATTATTCCCTTTGCCATGAAAGGAGACATATCCACAGGCTCCAGGGGTCAGGATGTGGACATTTGGGGAATCCATTATTCTACTCACCTAAGGTCCATGGAAACGTGTCCCCAGGTCCTCATTGTCCATGGGCATCTGATCAGTGGATTGGCTGGGTATAGAATTCTATGTTTAAAATGATTCCATTCATCATTTAGGAAGGGTTATTTCACTCTCTTGTAGCTTGTGAATTTTTCTTCAACTCAGATGCTGTTTCTGAGTCTCAAAAAGCCTTAAGAAAATTGTTATCACTGGTATTACAAAATGCCAGACCCATGACTCTCTGGGTTTGAATATTTTTTATTTATTCATCTGGGTACTGGGTCGGGTCCTTCCTTTTTGGAGACAAGTATCCTTCAGTTCTGATTTTTTTTCTAATTACTTAAAGTTGTTTTTTTCTGTGTTCTCTACCTGGAGCTCCCATGGTTTGGATGCTAGGCTCTGAAGATACCATCCCAATACGAGATACTTTGTCTTGTGTTTGCACGACTCACTAGGAAAGAAGAATGCACGTGGCCTCCAAACTTCACCGTGAAAAGTAGATAACACTTTCTGTTCTAATTTACCGTGGATCAATAAGATATTTATCTAATTCACATTCCACCAGACCTATTTCAACTCAGTTGACTCTCTCACGATTTTTGTGGCTCCGGCTGATTCTCCAGCTCCCCTTTCTCATGTTCCTTTTTATCTTTGGAGAAGCACGCTTTTCAAATGTTCCTGCTAAACGAACATTTAGCAGGTGCTGTGGCTGCACACCATGGTCCCTCCTCAGATGATCTCAATTGCCTTGGTAACCTGGTGATTTATGTCCGCTCTTTCCTTTGTGGTAGCATTCAGGCTGCACAAAGCCTCTTCCCTAGCAGGCGTGTGCTTTCTCATGCCTACGGAGCCTGGGGCTGAGATAACTCCAGACAAGAGGCCTTCCATCCCATCACAATCTTGGGCTCAGGAGCACCCTGCCAGGGTTCTTAGGTCCACTACAAGGCCACGATGGCTGGCCCTGCCCACTGTCCACACAAATAGCACCAGACGCGTTTAGAGGACTTGGCCTTCCCAGTCTCTAAAAGAATTGGCCAATTAAAAACAACTCTAAAAACAGCTTCCAAAAAAAGCTTTTCTTGATACTGATGGAAGGAATAATGGTCTACCTTGTACAAATCTGCTTCATCAAAGAAAGGCCATCCCTCAAGCCCCCCTGTATATGGAGCTGTATGCATATATCCTCATGGATGCTTATTTTTTTCTCAACTGGTTCATTTTTAAGCAAAAAAAAAATAATAGCTATACTTCAACTGAGGCTGAGAAGCTCAATTGAGATGCTCAGAATCTCTGATAAACATGGGGTCCTTGGTGCAGAACAAGTTTTTTTTTAGTGGAATCGGGTTTTGGAGTCAGATCTCTGGATTCAAATTCATCTCTCGATAGAAAAAAAAATAAAGCTTAGGAAGTTCCTTGAACCTCTCTGTGAGACTTAGTTTCCACATCTGTAAAAGGGAAATAATTAGAGTGGCTACCCCACAGGGTGGCTGTGAGGAATAAATACATTATTTTAAGTAATGTATTTAGCACAATGCCTAGTACATATTCAGTTCTCAACAACGTTCCTTCTAATGTTTTTCCTTCGTTCAACAAATGTCTGCTCTGCTGCTTCCATGTCCTAGTCCCTTTTGAGTATCCCTAGCTCACTGAGAAATGGACCAAGGGGCTAAGGGACACAACTGTGTACCAGCTTCATTGCTGGTAGAACTGGATGGAGAACCCAGCTTTGCTCTGAGGCCGAAGAGGCACCTGTACAGCAGAGACCCTGGGTGGGAGTGACCAGAAGAAGCGGAGCTCCCCAGGCACTCGGTTTGGTGACCACAGGGTGGCTGGGCCCTCGGCACGGAGGGCACATGGCTGATGGAAGGACTGGGTTACTGAGGAAGACAGAATTTCAGCACAGTGGCCCTGCCTGCCAGGAAAGGTGGCTGATAGATGCCAGGCTCTTCCCTACATCAGCAATCAGATGTTTTACCTCTGCATGTATGTGTGCAATATGTACGGACGGTCCTGTCTCCAAGCAAAAGGGGAGATAGAAGTCAGGGCACGTGCTTTCTTCCTGAACCCTCCCCAACTTGTGTCCACTTAATTATTTGTATTTCACAGCCAAGCTCATGGTCAACCCAGGGGGGCTGAGGAGAGAGCCAGAGACGCCCTGCCACTCACTTCCAGTCCAGGGCCACGGTGAACAGTTCAGCTGGGCATTCAGTCCTAGAACATTCTGACAAAGCTCAGAATAATACACTGTTCATCGATGCAACTCACAGGCTATAATGGACTCAAGGCCAAACACTTCAGTTCTCAACCTTGAATTATCCCCAGCTACACGGACAAATATCCCTGATTAGAAACTGTCCAAAAATTCACACAAAAATAAGAGCACTTCCAAGCATAACAGCATCCTTTCATAGTCTACCCCTCCTTGAATATCATGAAATTCCTCCTCTTAGTACCTTCTCCGAGATTAAAGACCAAATGTCACTCAAGTTAATTAGACTTCAAGGAAATCTCAAGTCCCACATCTTGTGTATTCAGTAGATTTTTCTTTCTATTCCCAGAAGAAGGGTCTCACTCATGTGCTGTCAGGATCCTTTCAAGAGCTGATTGGCCATTTTCTATGGGAACAGGTGTGACCCTTCCGGCAAGCTCAAGATTTAATTAGTGCAGTTTCAGGTCCACTCACGTGAGGCATGCTCTCTGACAGGGTCGGTGGGACACAGAAGAGGGCCTCAGCAGTAGCCCTCACTCACACCATTTAGAGAGATGACTTGAGTCCTCCACAGCTGTCACCCCACATGCAGCACAATGTCACTGTGCACCTGCCAGCGCGGAACCGTAGCAGAAAAACATCAATCCGATTTCAGCCTTTCCAGGAAGCCCGCCAGCCTCGGCCAGTTTATTTTGAGACTTTAAACCAGGAGCCTAAATGCAATCATGAGGATGCTCCCATTATTAATCTGTGACACTGTTCCCCATGTTTGATATGTTCCTGCATTTTGCAAAAATTATCAATTTACTGTGCTGGCCACTCCAGGCTATAGTTCAAGTGCTCGTCCTTCACCCTGTGTTCCCTTCCCCCCTTTTCATTTCTGTCTTGTCTCCGAACCGCCTGGCTCTGGCCTGCCTGTGCCCCTGGGTGCTGAGGACCAAGCAGGGCCCGGTGATACGGCCTCCTCTGTCCCTGGCACCCTACACCTTAAAAGAGCCGATGCCCTAGAGTCCATTGCATTGCATTGGGCACACTGCCAGCATCCTGCTTTTCCCCTGGATCTCTTCAACCATGGGAGTATCTCTTAGCCATCTGAGCGGAGGGCCATTTGCTGCTGCCGCGTCTTCTGGAGCTCGTGGGCCTTGGAACCCTAGTCTCAGGGAGATCTCTCCCTGTCTTCATACCTCCTTCAGCTGCTGCTGACTGTCCCAGGGCTGGCCCACAACCCATTAAGAGAGAACAAGGACAGCCTTCTGGTGTACTTAGTCCAGGTCCGCCTGGTGGCAGTGGGGTCCCGTACATGTCTCCCTCAGCCTCCGCCGTGAGATTAATGAGGACAACCAACATGTATTGAGCCCTATTCAAAGGTAGATGTGTTTATCAGTGACAGACAATGAGTTTGAGGGTTAATGAGGTTAAGATATTTTTTGAAGTTTACTAAATTGAGGTTAAGTACAGAGAGAGAGAGATTACTGCCCATTGTCCACATTGCAATAGAACATCTCTATTCCTAATAAATACGCCCGAGGTTCCTCCTTTCCCAGTCGGTTTCATCGGACCCCTCCCATGGACAGAGCCATAGGCAATATTATTTCCTCCAGGACAGGAAGGGCCCGAAGTCCCTGACTGAGCTGTGGGGACAGAATGATGTCATGTGTTACCTCGTGTTACTAAGTCGGTCATCGCTGCTCCTTCCATAAGAGCGCTGCCACATCCCCTCCTCGCTGCAATGTGAGTGAAGAGGAGCCGTGTTCTCCACCAGTACCCAGATTCGGGACATGTGGCCGAGGGTGAGGCTTCTCACAGGTGGATGAAGGTGGGCACGCCTTCCCATCACATTTTTCCACCCGACAGCGACAGTTAGCATGTAACTGAGATGATAATGTCCCTTCTACAAGGTAGTGGTGCTCAATCATTTATTCAAAGGGTTCTATATAAACCTTAAGAAAAATTTTCTAAAAGACTGGCTTAACTGTTCTTTAGTATAAATATAAATGTGTCATTACAAATACCTTGTACTTAAAGACTGTGAGCAGAGGGCAGATGGGCAATGTCCATAGCTGTCCTCTCCAAGGTAGCCTTGACCCCGAACCCAGAGCCAGCTGGTCTGTCTCGTCTCACTATTAATGCTCCTGTTTGGTGTGGTGGACACACGTGCATGTATGTCAGGGATGACACAAAGCCCATATATCCAGTACCTTCGTGAGGTTCGTAGGGTAGATGACCTTAAGTCGCAGCCTGGGAAGCAGACCTACCATCGGCAGGTGGCAGTGGAAACACGGGGGGCTTCCGGAGAGGCTGATACAAAAAGCAAAGTGAAGAGATAGCCTCTGGCAAGTGAGAGGTACCCGAATCACCTTTACGGGGTGATGGGAGTGGTTCCGGGACTGTTTTCCCAAGGTGTTTGCAACTTTGGAGCTGCCCAGTTTGCACTAAGGTGGTAATGAACCCCAGGAGATCATCACTGTTGTCGGCCCAGTTTTAAAATGTGGTTCACTGACTCGTTAATGTAGCGTGGGTTCCTGGAACTGCAATAGGCTGATCGGTCTAATCAGGTTGCATGCTCACTGGGCACAGACCGTGGGTGCTGGGCTGTTTTTTCTTTCAGACCTACTGTAGTTTTTTCTTGTCTCAATAAATTTCTATCGCATTAAATCTCAAAGAGTAGAATGCAAATCACCACGTGAACATTGTAAAAAGAAGAACACGTGATTTGTGGAAAGAATAGCTTCGCTTAGTTTGGAAACCAGTCTGTGATTTTTGTGAAAGTTCTTTGGGATAACTTTTTTTTCAAAACAGTGAAGGGAAAAACCTAGTGATGGGTATACATTAGATAAATACAGGCTCCTGGCCCCCTGTAGGATTCTATAATTCCATGCCTATAGGAAGGAATTTTTTAAAAATGATTCACCGCTATTTCCACCCAAAGTTTGGTAGACTGATTCATTAGTTGTTCAACGATTTAATCAGCTGTTCCAGAGACCCTTAGGAGTTTCCAGTTCTTCGATAGGATGAACTGATACTCACACTGGCCTGTGTAAATACTACTTGGTGCTTCCTGATAGAACGCTTTATCAGAACTCACTTCTCTCGGCTGTCCACAGCTGTTTTATTCTGTGTGTGCTCAGAGCCGAAATATGGTTTCAAGGAAAGCTTACAATCACGTGCCCCTCCCATGGTACTTAGACTGTCACATTCACGGGGACACAACCAGCATCTGGCCCAGGGTGAGCACACAACCGAAGATGAAGAAGGAAAGGCGTGATTGAAATCTCCCAGTGCCGAGGAAAGCATCCTGGGAAAGAGGGCTTCTGGGCGGTGATTCCAGGAGACTGCCTGTGAGGATTCAGGAGACCCCTCAGAACTCCCGTTGGGAGGAAACCAACTGGGAAAGTCTGTGTGGGCAGATACTTGCTTGCAAATAATATCCCCGGATCTTGGTTTGGTCTTCCACTTCCTTGCAAATGTAGGTTTTATAGATTCCGTAAAATCCATATGAAATACACAAAGCAAAAACAAAAAACAAACAAAAAAACCTGGACATCTTATAAATATTTTATAGTGTCAGAGAACCCTACAGTTGAGAAGAATCTCATATTAGAGGCTATCAGTTCAAGCTCCTATCAACAACTAGAGGCCCTTTCTCGGCCCTGCACATCATTCAGCCGGAACTCTCCCACTCACAGGAATCAGGTACTTTGTAATGATACTTATGCGCTTGTAATCCAAACGGGAAGGTCCAGATCTTACAGAACAGACTGGGCCTGAAGGGAAGAGCTGTGCATGCAAGCCAGAAGAAATGATCCCAGATACAACAAGAGAAAAGGCATCTAATGAGGAATAGACCTATGTCTCCATCAAAGGGAAACATTATGTTTCAAGAGCCCAAATTGATTAAAGAGACCAAAGCTCTACCTGTCTTGGGGAAATTGTCACTTCAAGGGTAACGCATCTTTCAGGCGACACGAGAGACTGCTGGTTGACACCCCGGCCCAGGAGAATTTCTCCTCTTCCTTTGTGGTGAGAGTGTTTTAACCAGCCTCCCTAAATCAATTCCTTGTCCCAGCCTCCATTGCCTCTTGGGGTGACCATATACCAAGTTCTTGTCCAGAAGAGATGAGTAGAATTTGTATATGTAACGTCTCGGTCACGGCCTTGGTAGGAAGAGGCATGTCCACTTCTGTCTCTCTCCCCTTCCCGCTGGCTGAGTTGAAAGAATGGTGGTGAGTCACCGCCCAGGTGGGTGAGAACAGCCTACTAGAAATGACAGAACAGCGGGATGCGTGGACCTCCAAAGTAAGGCTGGTTCGCTCACTCTTCAACAGTTAAAAAAGACAGAGCCTTGTAACTTCTTTCCGGTCTTTTATTTTAGGGTCTTACCTAAGAACACACAGGTCTCCAGATTGACAAATGACAAAGTGCCAGGATCTAAGCAATACATGTATGGCTTTATCTAAGTGATACGCAGCCAACTGTAGCAGCCTACAACAGACACGGTACTTTTAAAAGCTGATAAACCACTTCCACATGCTCTGTGAAATCTGCCTAGGACGTTCCTTTCCAGGCTCTGAGGGGCTGGCCTCTCGCTCTCAGGTCTCAGCTTGTCCGAGAGCCTCTTTCCTGACACCCGAAGTATAAAGCGGCTCCCCTCGTGTTCTCAGGCCAACACCTTGGCCACTTTCCTTGTGCATGCACTTTGCACAGTCCCAGTGACGGACTGACTTGTTGATTGTACGTGTCTCTCGTTGGACAGGGGGACGGAGACAACAGGTCGTATCAATTCAAGCAAGTGGCCTTGAGGGGCCAGGAAGGCTTTACGTTACGGAATGAACACCCCGTGGTCCTCACGTGTTACTTTGCATGGCTTTCCTTACCACTCTGATTTATTTGTTGTCCGCTCTGCCCTGTAGGAGGGGAGCTTTTCACTTTCTATTGTCTTCATTATGTATTTCCACAGCCTAGGACAGTGCTTAATGCATGAAGGGCTCGATAAAAAATTTTTTAATTGATGAAAAAAATATTACAAAAATACGGAAGGAGTAACAATAGCTGACCCAATATACAGAATGAGGAGAAAGAGAAACTGAAATGATGATTCCAGAGAACACGGCCTGAAATATTTTTTGAAGTGATGGGAACAACTGGAGAGTTTGTATCCAATGGGGGGAGTTTGGGTTTGGTTTTATTTTTTAATTTTTTAAAAATATATTTTATTGATTATGCTATTACAGGTGTCCCATTTGCTCCTCTTTATTCCCCTCTGCCCTGCACACCCCTCCCACCCGCATTCCTCTCCCCCCTTAGTTCATGTCCATGGGTCGTACATATAAGTTCTTTGGCTTCTCCATTTTCTATACTATTCTTAACCTCCCCCCATCTATTTTGTACCTGCCATTTATGCTCCTTATTCCCTGTGCCTTTTCCCCCTCTCTCCCTCCCCCTCCTAGCTGATAACCCTCTGTGTGATCTCCATTTCTGTGATTCTGTTCCTGTTCTAGTTATTTGCTTAGTACATTTTTGTTTTTGTTTAGATTCGGTTGTTGATAGTTGTTAGCTTGTTGTCATTTTACTGTTCATATTTTTGATATTCTTCTTTTTCTTACATAAGTCCCTTTAACATTTCATAGAATACAGGCTTGGTGATGATGAATTCCTGTAACCTGACCTTATCTGGGAAGCACTTGATCTGCCCTTCCATTCTAAATGATAGCTTTGCTGGATAGAGTCATCTTGGATGTAGGTCCTCGCCTTTCATGACTTGGAATATTTCTTTCCAGATTGGAACCTAAGTCATATTAGGAAAGTATTTGGTTAGCACCGTCTCTCCCATGCCTAGCTCAGGACCTATGAGGTTGGCATTCCGTAAACACGTTTTGCAAGAATGTGGGCACTATTGGGCTTGAGGGCTCATAAAGGTGTTCTGTTCGGAGTTGAAAAGGTGGGGTGGATGAGCCTGAAAAAATGGGAAAGGTAAATTTGAGAGGCATCACCATGGAAGCGTGCATTCTGCTGTGGCTGGCAGAGTTTTCGGAGGCTGGAAATGCACAAGTAGTTTAATGTGTTCACACAACTAATTTGGTGTAGGGAAGGTTACTCTCATTTGACTAAAAACATGTTTTAGCAAGTGCAGAAATTAATTTGAGATATTTGCAACCTGGAGGCAAAGCATACAAATGCTCAACTTTTGAATTCATGTTATGCATACGCGTCTTTTATTCATTAGGTAAATTTCTGAGAAGTTGTGTACAAATTGAATGAGGGCAAGTCTAATTGGATGACTCACGTTAGAAGAGCTGCCCTCCGCGCTGGCGGTGATCGACTCGCCACTGGCGGTCCTTCTAACGCTCTCACCTTCTCTGCCCTTCAGGGTTCTCTGTCATTTAGCTGATGAACTGTCAGCATTCACATCCATCAGGAGCGTACTATTTAAAGGCTGTCTGTAATGAATGCTTTGGTTATATGAGAAAATCCTGTTAGGATGTATTGAGTTTTATAAAGAGCAAGAAACGGGTTTCATGAAGTCTCAGGAGAATTTTTTTAAAAGATTTTTTATTTATTTTTTAGGGAGGGAGAGGGAGGGAGAAAGAGAGGAAGAGAAACATCCATGTGTGGTTACTTCTTGAATGCCCCCTACTGGAGACCTGGCCTGCAACCCAGGCATGTGCCCTAGACTGGGAATCGAACCTGCCACCCTTTGGTTCACAGGCCAGTGCTCAATCCACTGAGCCACACCAGCCAGGGTTCGGGAGAATTTTATTTAATAATAATCAAGAAAGCATAGAGTTTGAGATAATAGTGTTTGGAAACATAACAAATATTGATGCAAGCTAGTTTGTTAAAGTATAAGAGTAAAGAATGTAACTTTTAAAAATCAGTATGAGAATTTGATCAGCTAATGAGAGCTCTGAATGCGAATTTTCCAAGACTTGGACTTGGCACAAAAACTTGGACATGTCACTGATTTTCTCCCATTCGTTGACTGTAGTTTTAAGATGAGGAAATTATAGTCCCAGGAGAAGAGTCACTCGTAAACCAAAGGTTGGGACGGATCACATGAACTGGGGTAACAGAAATGCACACGTGATGTGGGGTGCAGAGTGGAGAGAGAAACTTCACAAGGCGAAGGCAGAATGTTTGCCTATCCAGACAGATCTCCAAGAGATGGAGACGAGCTTTAAAACTGCATAGACACTGGCAGGGATTAGGTCGGCCTGGACAGAGGGAATTCCAGAGCCCAGCGCACAGAACCACACGAGTTTACCCGATGGTCAGAAGTTGCAAGGAGTGAGTTCTATGTGGCTGGAGCATAAATTTATGAGGGTGAGGGTTCCACACAGCCACCTATTAGGTGAGGGAGGTAGGCAGATACTTCATTCGAAAGGTGATGGTGAGACACAGCGGATTTGCTGCTTTAGAGAGAACATCCTCTTGGCAGGCGAAGCGCGGGTCTCCATCGGTCAACACCTGGTGTGTCACTGGCACTCAGGGACCACACCAAATGCATGCAGAGTGAATGGTAGTGCACAGGGCTGGCGGGGGTCTGGGGTGTCTCTCTACAGCACATCAGCCAGTTTCTCTAAAATTGAGAAATACCATACAATTGAGAAGATGTTTTAAATACATGATTCAGAAATGCATGCATCCATCCATCCATTCATGCATCCACCAATTTTTTA
>VMDR010008539.1:0-36299 GCA_007922815.1 Macrotus californicus | reverse complement strand
TGGAGAGTCTCTACACTTGTAATTGTTACATTATTCTCTTGTCTTTTCTGTACTTCTTAAACTTTTCATAATCAAAAACAATTTGGAAGGGACATAAGAGGAAAACTGGTCATTATTATCCCAAACTTCTATATGTATAGAAGCATACATGAGTTATCTCACTTATATAAATTATATGTACACGATGCAAATATAAGGATCCTGATAGTCTAAAATACAAAAGGAGTTAGATTTTTCATTTCAAATCCTTTAACCAATTATCTGCCTCATTCACTTAATGCAAATGTAATTTCAGATTGATGTGATGGTAAAGCTCTTGTTAAATGAGATTTCTCTTCAGAAGAGTTACTTTTTTTTCCATCTGCAAGTCTGAACTCAGTAATGATTTTTAATCTATTTTGAAGCCATGTAAATTTTATTTTTACTAAAGGGTTAAAGAAGAAAGCCATACAGGTAGCAGTTTATGATTTAGTAGGTTCCATACTTCTCCTCCATCCTTTTCAAGTTCCAGCTGCTAAGGTTTTGGTATAAGGTAAGAGGACCAATTCCTTTTTGCCATTACTTGCTGTATGGGTTGGAGAGCAAGAAAATTAAGAGTCACTTGGATGAATGCTGTGGGGAAATTCCATGTCCTGGTAACAGACTATGGTTCTCGATGACTCACTGATACTGTCTGATGTTTGGATTATACATGGTCCCAAATACAGACTTGAGGGCAGGATTAAGCTCCTTTTGAACCTTAGTAAATTGATGAATTTTGGGTTGATGATCTCTGAAAGACGGTAACAGATAGGGTTCTGTTTGGTAATGATTCCCAGAGTCTGCTTTCAAAAGAATGACATAAGAAGCTTAGTAAAATACAAATCCCTGGGTTCTAACCAGGGACACTTCAAACCAACATGTTTGGGTCTGGACAGGGCACCTTTTGAGCACCCAGTTGATCCTGATAACAAATAGCTCAAGGGTCACAGCATATGGCATTGTGAAGAAGTCATGAGTGGGAAGAAGTGAGGTGCTATTCCCTTTGTTTTTTTCCTAAAATTTTCCCATCTCCTTTTAGACCACCAGTCCATAGAATGGTCAAACTCTAATTCTCACTTTGGCCAAAACATCTAGAAGCAAGCTATATTGCTTTTCTAGGGCAACTGTAACAAAGTACCAGGAACTGAGTGGCTTCAAAAAAACAGAAATGTATTGTCTGACACTTCTGGAGGCTACATTCAAAACTCAAGGTGTTGGCAGGGCCATGATCCCTCCTATGCCTCTAGGGGAAGATCCTTCCTTGCTTCTTCCAGCCTCTGGTGACCCCAGGCTTTCTTGGACTTGTGGCGGCATAACTCCAATTTCTGCTTCAGTCTTCACATGGGTTTCTTTCCTCCATGTCTCTGTGTCCCTTCTCTGTCTCTTACAAGGACACTAGTCATACTGGATTAAGAACCTATCCTACTCCAGTATGACCTTACCTTAACTAATTACATCTGCAATAATCTTATTTCCAAATGAGGCCACCTATTGAGGTTCCAGGAAGGCCATGAATTTTGTGGGGGACACCATCAACCCAACACACAAGTCTTAAACTATTTAATTAGATTATCATGAAATAATATGTTCTTTGTAAGCAAATGGGGAAATACTCTCCCTCTCCTAATTTTCTTTCACTGTATTAGACTCTCTTGAATTTCTGTGGTAGTTGTTTTTTTTTTCAGGATTTTTCTCATTTGTAAAAGGACACACAGCTATCCTTCACTTTAGAATGACCTCGTTGCTATCTTGGCAAGATTTGGCACATCCTCAGAATGCAGAGACCCCTCCAATACTATTCTGGTGTGTGCATGTATGTTAGAAGAACACAATAACAATCTCCAGGGAAATTAATGTCCCCTTTCCTCTGGTTGCCAAAAGAAAAGACTTTTGCAATGAGTTGACTGCAATGACCTGCAAAGGGATGAGGAATAAGTCTCTCTAACTGTCTTTGAACCATCCAGATCTGATGAGTATCACCCACTAACTTTCAAAGAGCAAAAAACAATCCTGAAGAGGATTTTTTTGAAGGGGCAGACAAGAGAGACTCTAGAAATTCCAGGTGATATTTTGATTTCCTGAGTCCAAGAGGTTATAATAGTCAGGGACAGTGTCTGACCCAAAGGGCTCTATTCTCAATGGTAGCAATTTTAGGGTGGAGATAGGTTATAATATTTAAGAATATCAGTGAAAATTACTCATAATTCAGGTTGTCCTTGATTTTGCCTCATCATCACATAACCTCATTCTTTCGAAAGAATATTGTTCACCTTAGACTTGACACAGAAAAACACCCTCAAATGGTGTTTTGATTTCTGTAAGTCTAATTGAATCCTTTGTTCTCAAAGAAGCCCATTTCTTGCAAAAGTCTCCATGAAGGCTTCAGGGTCCCCAGCTGTCTTGTTAGGACATGGTCACATTATGTACCCAACATCACCATAATCTATTAAATTACAGCAACTAAAAAACTGCTCCAGAAACTCATTTCTTAAAAAATATGTTGACATATATATACAATGTAATACTACTCAGCCATCAAAAAGATAAAATATTGCTATTGGAGACAATATGGATGGATCTTGAAAGTATTATGCTAAGTCAGACAGAAATGGACAGCAATCATTCGATTTCACTCACACGTGGAATATAAAACAAAAAGGAACAAATGAACTAACAAAACAAAAAATTCTTGGACACAGACAACACTGTGGTGGTTAGCAGAGGGGAAGTGGAGATCAGGGAAGGATAAAGTGGGTAAAGGGGTCAAATATATGGTGACGGAAGGAAACTAGACTTTAGGTGGTGAGCACGCAATAGGGTGTACAGCTGTCACATTAGAATCTTCTACACCTACTAGTTAAACAATGTTAATAATCAGTTACCCCAATACATTTAATTTTTAAAACACTACAGAAATCATGCTTAGTGAAATAGCTTTATCTTGCTTAGGTTCCTCATTAATAAATTCAGCACATCTTTGACATCTATTTATTCTTAAAAATACACTGACAAATACACTATTTCATTGTGATGTTGAAGTTTCCAAGATATTTCTGATCCTACTGCTTCTAAGTGTTGCTTTTTAACAACTGACAAGGCACTGATTAACTGTCACAACCAAGCATTTATGAAAGAAATGGCTGTGCCTTTGTAAATTGTTTTTAATAATAATTTATAGACTTGGATACTGAAATACTCATAATACTTTCCAAATGGTCAGAAATATGTACATGTTAGACAGTTTAATAATCATGGGTCCTAAAACTACTCTCTTTTTATGGACAATAATTTTCCATTTATGGGTAAGAGAAAATGATTTGGAATGTGAATAATTTCTTTTTCATAAAAAAACTCTTCCACCAAATTTGCAGACATTATCAATAATAGGGATAGTGGGATGTGCGATAATAGGTCACTATGTCTTTGAAAAATACATACATTTTTAAGGTAATATCAAGTAGAAAATAATTGTTAAGCAGATAAAACCCAGACTTTCCATGGACATCAGTCAGTGTGGTGTATAGTCCAGCTGCTAGTAATTCTAACTTCTTCCACATATGTCATATTAATTCAAGTACAAGTATGGTCACTGAGGCATGAGAAAGCACTTGGTAAAATATAAGGTAATATTCACATTGAAGGTTCTCTGGGGTAGTGGTTCTCCACCCTTGCAATCAACTGGGAAGCTTTTAAAAATTTTAACTGGCCCCATCAACTAATGAATGGAGAAAAGACTTGTGGTGTAACCATTCTATAGAATACTGCTTAATATTCTTCATATTGCATACAGGAATAAACTACTGTAGCAACTAACAGTATAACAAATCTCAAAAAAAGTATGCTATGTGAAAGAAACCAAGCACAAAAAACTAAAAAAATCTTTTATTATATTTACATGACATTCTGGAAAAATATGACTATAAGGACAGAAATGACTTCTAAATAGATTAATTTCATTGTATGTTCATTGGAACTTGACCAAACTTGGGAAAAATTCAGATACCAAAGACTCACCCCCAGAGATTATAATCCAGTTGTGTTTGAACTCAGGCAAGGGCAATTTGTAAACTCTCCCCTGCAAGTCTAGCAGAGGGCTTGAAAACTACCACTCGTCCGTGTTCATATTGGAAGCTTCGATCCCCCTGGACTTTGACATCATAATACTATGAGATTAAAGATTGCTACCTAAAATATGAGTGGTGCAAGCATCCCCTGTTTTCTACATATGGAACTGTAATGTGATTTCCCTTATCAATGAACATCTATACATTGTATTACATTGAACATATAATACATTAATGACTCAATATTTTTTCTCTATGAAGAGCTCATTGAGGCATTTAACTTCCTTCATGAGCATTGATGAACACCTTAATAAATCTATTTACCTTATTATAACACATAATTTCAGTTAAGATCAGACTAAGACCTCTATGTGAGTTCAGATTATGATGTGAATATTGAAATAGGTAAGGCAAACCCAGTTTAACAAGAAATATATATTAAGCATCTACTACTTAAAATGTACCCCCACATCTCAGGACCTTTCACTCCAGTGTGAGAAAGAGAGCATGTGCATTCAGAACCAGAACACAGAGCAGGTATCAACTGATACTGTAAATTCTACAGCCAGAGGGAGGACATAAAACATCCTTCCCAAGTTAGGGAAGTCCTGGGCATCCATGTTTGTTGTTGTTGTTGTTATTTTTGCAATGATATTTTATTCTGTCTGGGATGCATATCTGTAACTGCCTCCACACTTACTAACTCACTTTCCACTACCTAAATATTGGATACACTCCTACACATACTTCAAGACTCAACTGAATTGTTAGTTCTTGCATGAAGCTTTAGCAAGCCCTAAAAGAGTTCATTATTCCTCCTTGAGCCATCACTAGTCTTGCACTAACCTCTCTTCTATCCCAAATATCACACAATTATTTATGGGTATTTCAATCATCATTAAATTATAGATTCCTAGAGGAAATAAAACTCATTTTGTTAATCTCCATATTCCTAATGCTCAGCACAGCACAGCCCAGCAGCCAACTCCTCACTGGCGCTCAGTAAGTGCTTAACTGAAATTAAGATCCTAATATTTAGCAAATGACTGAGCTTCCTGCTGATGGAAAGTGAGTGTGGTCAAATCCGACCCTCTTTGTAAGTTGGGAAGGCTGTGGGAAGAAGAGAAACTCCATATATTGGGGGTGTTCCAAGCTTTTCAATAGCCCATTAACACCTACGCTGGTGAGATGTGGTGGGTTCCACAACAGTGAGTTTCCCCTTTTCATCTGCTTGGCTCTCTTTGCTTGCCACTTACTTTCAGTCTCCTTTTATGTGAAATAAAACCCTCTCTGAAATACACTAGGGGTAGGTTTTTCCCAGATGACTGAGTATAACATAGCAGGGTTCACTTTCTGTTTTTTTGTTGAGTATTTCAATCAGGTGTTTACAATATGGGGTTGTTCTGTAATTTTTGTTTTTTCCAGATCAATTATTCTGAAGCAGCTGGTGGCATATATGTAAATAAAATCAAAATATTTGTTTAAATTTTCCTAGGGTTTAGCATCTACTGGCCCTAGTGACAGAAGATGTTTATTTTACAGTTGATTTTGAATGACAAAATTGAAATTGTGTTGCCTGGGAAATTTAAAACCATTGAAATGGAATTTATAAAAGTGCTTTAACTATTAGGGTGTATTGGTATAAAACATGGAATAGTTATTGGTGTAGAGGTTAAATAGAGCTGAAAAAAGACATTGATATTGATATACATGGTATATTTTATTGAGCATCTATTATGAATTAGATGCTAAGTTCAAACAAAGAAAATATGTGTTTTGAGGATTTGGGAAAGCAGATATGCATTTGGGGGTCAGAATGTAAATTTGTCATTTATTTATCATCTAGTATATTCTCTAACTGATTTTAAATGATACCTTTGCATTATAAGTGATTTTCTTAAAATGTAATTATTGTGTTTGCCCTGGCTTAGGTAGTCTCCCTCTTGAACCAAAGTGTCATGGCTGACTGACAGCCATTTTGGTTGATGTAAGTGAACCCACTTTGCTTTATATACTTTATGCTGTCTTGAATGGACCAACGCCATTTTATTGGTCCTGCTCTCCACAGTAATAAAATCAGTGTTGGATACTATAATACAAATAAGATTGTTGAGTGGATGAATGGATGGATAGATAGATGATAGATGAATAGACACATATGTTATTATCATAATAAATTATTCAGCCTTCCCTCCTACAGATCCACAATCATTTATCAGTGGTAAAAATATTTATCTACCCCTACTATCTTAAAGCAAATCTAGAAGGAGCTGGGCCAGGACTTTGTAAGGTCACACAGCTGCTCAGTGGAATGGCTCTATCCTATAGTGGGCCTAGTTCAAGAAACAAGAACAATTTTGGGTGTTCCTTAGTTAGCCTCGTGGGGTTTGGCAGCAATGTGCAAGACTAGGCCAGCCAGGTTCAAGATGCATCTGTCAGTTTTAAGGAATGTATAGAAATGGAAGCCAGCTGAGCACTTGATTAGCCTTTGTAAGTTCTGACTGAGGGAGCACATTTCTGTGTGACTGCATATTTTCCCTCAAGCTAATCAAAGGCACTTGAGTGGGAGAAACACAGAAGTCATTTCCTAATTGAAAACAGTTTGAGAATCTAAACACTGGAGTTGATCCACCCCACCCCGCCCTTCCTAACGAAGTACTTGGAGCTTTCCCAGCATGTGAAATAAAGAGTGGCTGTATGATAACCTTATGCTGGGTGAAATGTCAAACATCACGCTAGGCAGGAAGGATACAACTCATTCCTTGCACTTGATTGCACGGACTGAAGTCTTTCTGGAATGAATTACTAAAGATGCTGATAATGTCAACATGAGAAATATTACTACAGTATGATTGATCTTTGGGACATTTTAGTTCAATACCTAAAAAATTATTACCAGATTTATCTACACAGTTCCTTCATTCAGCCAACATTTCTTGTAAACCATGTCAAAAGCCAGATTGTACCCTAGGTTCTGGAGATAAAAAACAAGTGACACAGAACACAAGGACCTTGCCCTTATGAAGCTTCTAAACTAATGGTGGAGATGGACCAGTAAACAAGTAGGGAATTTGATAGAAGGTGATGGGTGTGCTGAGTAGAATGAGGCACAAGTAAAGGAACTGTACACTCTTTCTGAACCTGGTGTTTCCATTGTCTTCTGTTCTCGTTATCTACTCGTCCCTTTTGGATCAGTGGCTTTATTGCAGATATCTACCCTTTCATTTGATCAGGGCTCTGTTTGCTAGGCAGATAAATGCACAGTAGCCTAAAGTGAGAAGACCCCTCTCCATCAATCTTGCAAGAAAGCCCAACATACAACTTCAGTTACTCTCTAAACCTTCTCATTCTGTACCTCCCTAACTTCAAAGATAACATGCATTACTTAAAAAGGAAGCAAACTTATGCCAACAGAAAGTAAATTTAAAGCTTCTTTCTCATATTATATGGGCTGTAAAAGTTATGGCTGGCCAAGATCTGAAGACTTAATCCTAACTTTCTATTTTAATTGCTTATATAATTTCATACCCATATTGAGTCTTTTTTATTCATCACTGTGTGCACAGGACCTAAAAAAAAGGCAAATGGAATGATAGTTTCATTAATATATAATCACATTAATAATAATATAAAACATGATTGCTAATGAATGCTGACTTAAAATCATCAAGAAGTAGAATAATACCATGTAACCATTCCTGGGAAATAAAATATGAATATCATTGATGTAGAAGAATTAATAATCATGTATATTTATGTGTGTGTTTTATATTCTGCTTTTAATTACTTCTTCAACTCTCTTGGCTTTTGGTTTTTATGTGGACATTTCAGTCCTCCAGCCCATTGTCTTTACTCCTACATCTTAAAAACAATGATGCCAAGTAAATGCATCATTGTGTAGTTTGGTGCTGGTATATCATGGTTTTCAGTTTTATCTGAGTCTGCAACACCGTTTGCCAACCTTTTGTCTTGTTGCAATGACCAATCCCTCTTATTGCAATTAAAAATTTACTGTGTGCCTCAAATACCCTACCAAAGCCTCTCATCTCACTCTAAGCCAATACACCGACCTAAATAAACAAATGGAGTATTTCAGGTGAAAAGCCAACCCATCTTATAATACTGCTCTCCCTAAACCAGCCCCTTCCTTTTTAATTTTTTCTTACTTTCTTAAGCTGATCCTCTTCCTCTTTCTTCATCTTAAAAATTAGTAATATACAGAGTTCTATTCTCCTCTCTCTTCTCAGTTGTCACTGAGTTGCTTCCCCTGGAAAGCCAAGTCTGAAATGGAGATGAGTATCCAGGGCTTCATTCGGTCATGATCTTGGACTCAACACTTGTGTAAGAGAGGGCAATATGAGTGGGTAAAGGGGCCTTTTGAAACTTTCCTAAATTGAGTGGGAAGGACAAGCTTTTATATCCTTTGGTTAGTCTCCACCAGGTGCTGGCGCTGGCTGTCCTGGGAAGGGAATGTGATCTTGGGAGAGGTGGGTCTCTGCAGTCAAGTCAATCTTCAAAAGAGGGTGCAATCGAAGGTACCAACAGCACTCCCAGAAGTTGGATCATGAGTATTTCACATGTGGAAAGAAAAGAACCTGGGTCATGTGTCACATTGCCATGTCACAACAGATTGCCTCCTGGACACACATACATAGGTGTGCTCCCCAACATACACACCAAGTTTTATGACTTTATCTCCTGTCTGTATCTCAGATCTAATCCTCTCTACCATGCCTCTATTCTGCGGGACCCTGAAGATGGAGGAATAAGATTTAGGAGCTGATTCTCCTCTTGTCCTCCTCTTAGGGAAGGTTCATCCATGAGAATGAGAGCACTGTGTGCAGGGAGAAGCAGAGCCCAGTGTCTGACAGTGTCTGTGCTCTCATGTACCAGGTGACTCCCAAGTCCAGCTCCCTTGCCAAAGTAACAGGCAACTCCCAGCACATTCTTTTTTTATTTTTCTTGCTAATTCAAGTAGTGCTTCTAATTCTTAGAATACAAGGAGCTCTGACTACTACAGCAGATGATCAATAACTGAACTAAGCCAGATCCTGGTGGGTCATTGTGTCCTTCAGGTTAGCCAGCACCTGCCCTGAAATTTATCTTGGATTTTGTCATGTTGGGTGCTCTTGTGCCAATATGATTAATCCCTACCATATTTTATCTGCCTCTGCACTTTCTTTTTTCCTTTTATTTTATTTTAATATGCTAAGTTTAAATAGGGAACTGTCTGCATTTCTCATGCAGATGACAGGGTGATTCATTTCCCAGAGATGTTTATACCTCCTTTAGCAGAACGAAGAAAAACCTTTGGAATTACTTATAGAAACTCACCTCCTTCTCCACTCCCAACATTTAATTACTCACAACATCCTTTAAAAACTACCTCCCATCAGCACATCTCTTGCACACAACACAGCTAAAGGACAAGTAAGACCACATCTGACTCATATTTTCCAAGGTTGGGAATTAAGGGGAATGGTGCATATGTCCACCTGTGTATGTGAGTTTGCAGGTATACATAGTAGTAGGAGCTTTTCAGGGTGAGGAGGCTCCGAAGTGGACTGGTTATTTGAACAAGACTTCTCCATCCAAGAGACTATTCATTCTCTTGCTACAGATCAACTGACCCTGCGGGACCTGGGTAACCATAGTCTTTAGAATCAAGCTAACATTAATGTAGCTAATGTCTCAATGATGCTGACTTTTGAAACAACAAAGCAAAACAATGCAGGGGAGGTACAACTTTAACTCACTGACACATATTTCACTTGCATTTACTTTTAATGCTGCCTTCCCACAGCAACTGAGGAAAACACAGTTTCCTAGGGCAGGGGACTGATAAGAAGCACCTCATTGTCACTGCTTCTGTCATTCAATTCGGAATCCCCTTTTATGACTGGTTTTGAGGAACAATGTGATAAATGACACTAATAAAACCTTTATACTAAGGACACATGGACATAACCAAGGAGGAGGGTGGGAGTGGGGGAGGGGGGTGGAATTGGCTGGGGTGGGGGGGAGTAATGGGGGGAAAATGCAGACAACTGTAAATGAACAACAATAAAATAATTTAAAAAACCCTTTATACTGCATTTTTCACATGTTATTTCCTTTTTTCAGTGCTATATGATATTTTGCAAAGTAATTATTAAGTTTCTTAGGTTATAAATGTAGGGCCAAGGGACTTCCAAATAAGTGCTCAAGGTCACCTTGCTAGGAAAAGAAAGAGTGTATAGAACCTGAGCTTCCTGACACCGTAGACTAAAATACATCTAATAGAAAGGGGAGAATAAATGAGGAAAAGATGAGTTTCTCTAAAATAATATATGCCTAAATAAGCTCATCAACAATCCGCTCACAACAAAAACAAAGAGAAATTTCTCTGTCTCTAGGAAAACAGCTGGGGATAATTCATTCAACAAATATTTTTGAGCCTTTACCATGTGCCCAGCTGTTGGTCCTGTGCCCAACAACCTTGAGCTGGCAGCTTTGACAGCACTCCTATAAAGCTGAGTCCACAGACCACTTACTCAGAAAGAGGACCTGTGAAAACTGCCTGTCACGTCAGAATCCGTGCTGATGAGTGGGGGCACGTGCACTTTTTAACATGTTTTCTGGGGATTTTTATGGATGGTAGAGCTTTAAAACCCTGATTTACAAATCTTAACTCAGATTCCCAAATAGTTTAAATGCATCCTATTCTTATTTCCAGCATACAAGGTAAATATTGCTGGCGATGTGAGTGTCACTTTCTCTTTCTTCATTTTTCCTTTCAAATGATTTTTCTCTGAAGCAATGAAATGAGAGGTGCTGATAGTTCAGAACCCCAGAGTCAAGTCACTGAGCGCAGGAGTATTTGACCGGGTTGGTTGGAGACACCTATGAGGGTGGCCCAACTCTGAAAGTTTTTCTTTGGCTGCAGGCCCATCGGTTTGTCTGACTGAAGTTTGTGCCTCTGTGTGAATGAGTCATCCCCTCCTTCTGCTCTCTTCTGTGAATTGTTTGGAAGAATCGCTGCTAAACTGGAATATCACATGTCAAGGGCCAGGTATTAGATTGTGAGCGTGTATATTTCAAGATGAGCAGGTGCAAATGTCTGAACGATCAGCCCTTTTATGGACCTCTCAGGATGACCTAATTTCCCGCCATTTTTAAATTGAAAATCACAACTTGGATTCATATTCTTTAATGTCAACTTTAACCTTTAAACCATCCAAAGAATTAAATGACATAGTACCAAACAATGACAGAGAATCAGGGTGACAGAATTATGTGTACATCAAGAAAGAAAGACACGCTTACAAAAAAAGCTCTTACTGTTTAACTTGTGACCATTGCTACAATCTGACCTATGAATTCTGCCCTCGAAGGGTCCATTCTTTAGGGTATGAGTCCTTGGTGGGTGAAGGTCCATGTAGGGAAGACAGGGCAAGAACTTAGATTAAGAACTCATTACGTGTAGAAAAAGGCCAAATTCTTACTATCATTATGAGAGAGAAGTACCAGACAACTTAACAATTTCTATTAATATTCATCATCCTCTGGTCCTTCTCCAGTGATTGAAATGTTGCCTCTTTTGCATGTGAAAGTCTTAGTTATGCATCAACCAGCCTCTTCATGTTTGAGGTGGGAGGCCCGTTGAAAGAAGGGCTGGGTGAGAGAGATTCAAGAGGAGTTTCTTTTAGGGCATGAAGAAGGAACGCTTTCTAAAGTTTTATGTTAAACACCAGTAATTATATTGTGTCCTATTATAAATAAAAATGACTACGTCTCACCTGGGACTTCTTAACCTTAGCCCTACTGACATTGGGGTCAGAGGATTCTTTTTTGCAGGAGCTGTCCTGTCCTGTGGCTTGTAGAATGTTTAGCAGCATCTCTACCCAGTAGGTGCCAGTGCATCTCTCCTCATTGTGACAACCAAATATTCTTTAGACATTGTCAAGTGTCCCCTGGGAAGAAAATGAACTCCTAGTGAGAATCACTGGGCTTACTGGACTGGATCTGCCACATGGGTCACCCTCCCTGTGTGAGACAGTAGCCAGCTCCCTTTGTCCCCCAGAGGGGTAACCACTGCGATCCATCACTGTTAGCCCCGTCTTCACCGCTGTTGGGCTCCAGCTGGTATCCTCTTCATGCTGTGGTCTGGGCTCCTCCTGTCTCCTGAGAATCTTTCTCTGGCTCACTCTCCTCTCCTGAAACAGTTGATGAGTTGTCTCCAACTTTATTTGCTACCCTTACATGACTGTACAGACCAATTTAGCTCTGAACCTCAAGCCTCTGGCATTGCCTTTGCATATGTATACATACCATCAAAGGTATATATACACACACAAACACTAAATATACACACACACACATATATACACACAGGCATACATGTATGTTAGCATGCATGAATTTGCATGTAAGAATATGTGTACATACACCATCATGCACAAACAAAAGCATTTTTGCTAAACTGTAAGGGGCTATACCCCTGATCTTCACCACTAGTAAAATAATCAAAATCTTATTCAATACAGATGCTTCTCCACTTATGATGAAGTTACATCCTGATAAATCCATTGTTAAGTTGAAAATAATGTAAGTCGAAAATGCGTTTGATACACTTTACCTACCAAATATTGTAGCTTTGCCTAGCCTAACTTAAATGTGTTCAGACACTTAAACTAGCCTGCAGTTGGGCAGAATCCTCTCTTTCACTGCCCAGCATCACCAGAGAGTGTGGTACTGCATATCACTAGCCCAGAAAAAGATCAAAATTCAAACTATGGTTTCTACTGAATGTGTATCACTTTTGCACCATCATCAAGCCAAAAATTATAAGTCAAACCACCATAACTCAGGGACCTTCTGAATATCTCAGGCAAATATTCTTGCAGATCTCCTTCTCCAGAGCAAGTGAAATGTCAGGAGTCATGGAACAAGAGTAATTGACCTGCTTCCATAAAAGTGGCAGGTGGGTTTTTATCCTCTTCTTTTCTTAACCTGTAATCTACTCAGAATCAGGCAATAAAAAACATTTTTCTATGGGCAATATAAGGCAAGGGAAGGAGACACACTCTTGTAGCCTAATGAGAGAGAGGCACTAGGCAAAGAGGTTAACTTCCAGTATGAAAATCCAATTGCCACTTAGATCCCTTACATGAAAGTCAGGCCATCAGACCTGAAAAGTAAGGCCCTCACCCCTTTTCCTTCTGCATATCAAGTTCCAAGGCAAGTATTCCTCCCCTAGAGCAGCCGCTCTGGATGAGACCAGGAAGATGCCTCATGTGCTACGTGCTGGACCATCCCAGAGGAGAAAGAGGCCAGGCAGAAAGATGGAGGTATGAAGAAGAGATGACCCCTGCTCATCACAGAATCACTGCAAGTGGTTTTCCTGGGATCAAATGCTCAGACCAGAGGCTGGGAGATCGAAAACATAAAAATAAATAGAATGGAAAAAAAATACATAGACTTTGTATGGGTTGGACTATTGCATAAACTTAAGTATAGCATTGACTAATCAGTCTCCAAATCTTACCTGCAACACCATTAAAAACCATAGTAGAAACCATACTTTGAATTTTGATCTTTTTCTAGGCTAGTGATATGCAGTACCACACTCTCTGGTGATGCTGGGCAGTGAAAGAGATGATTCTGCCCAACTGCAGGCTAGTTTTTGGAGCAATAAGAAACCCTGTCTTCCATAACTAGGGGATTATTTCTGGAATCACATCAATGACTTATGTTAGAACTAGAATGCCCCAGGCTAGTGGACACTTTCTTGTGCCATATTGAATTATCCAAGAACTGGGACATTAATGGCAGTCACCATACCACAGATGAGGAATTAAGTGAAGAATTAAGGAATTTGATTCTGATTCTAATTTTGGTTCTGATTTTGGGTCTAATGGTCTTGCTTTAGATTATATTTTTATTTTAGCTAATTTTTCATTTGAAATTCTACAAGAATGTTTTCTATTCAAAATAATAGAATGTATAGAATAATAGAAAGGGATGTGGTTTTAGGCAAAGGAGACAGAATTATGGCAAGGGATGTGAATTAGCTTTGCAGGTTTGTCTAAGAAGTACCCTTGTATCTCATGGTTATATTGTCTTCTTGTTAAGCAGAGTACAGTTATTACACTTGGATTCTACACAGTCCTGAATTTCCCTTACTGGTGTCGAAGAGGGACCCACATGGTGTATTTGGAGGAATATCACAAGTAAGGTTTATCTCAGACTAATTCACAGGTCACTGTTGCATACTAGTCATGCCTCCATAAATACACATTTGGTAACATGCATATAATTGCAAGTGGATATCTTCATCCCATCCACTAAGTTGTGAGTTGCACAAATAGCTGTATCCTATTAATTTTTCAGGTCTCTCCAGCACCCAGTGGGTATTCAATAAACATTTATAGAAGACAAAATACTGGTTATTCCATTTTGTTTTTTTCTTACTATAAATTAATGAAAGTTTCAGTTTGATTTTTATGGTGTCATGGCAGGGAACACTTTCCCAGCACCCCTAAATCCCACCATGGTACAGATCCATTGATGATAAGGAAAATTCTGGCAACTTGAAGTGCTCTTCAGGTGACACTGATGCTCTAGTTGAGGCCAGGCCATCCTAAGATGCTCCTGTTCCCTTTGAAAATCTTCCAAAAGCACAACTGACACTGGACTTTTGCCATATCTACCTCACCTGGTTTCTGGGATATGATTCAAGTCTTTCAATGTACTAAGAGTCAAACATAAGTGACATTATGAAATGTGTATCTGGGTGACTTCAAGGAAGCATTTGTTCCCAAGCATCTGCAGACAATACCTTTGTTCTGACAATGTACAAATCTCAGCACAACCCAATTATTCATGTGAAAAATTGAACTTCTAGTCTCTAGTGATAGTGATTTTTATTTGTCCCTTTATAGAAGAAGAAATGTATCTTTGAACTTTCTTAAAACTTAGTCCTGACACTAAAAGTGTTTTTTCCTAATTTATATCATAAGCCTGCGCCCAATTATAAAATATCCACTGAAGTATTTAAATATCAAATATATTGAATGATGTTTATTGTACATCTTTAGTAAGTATCATCTATTATATTAAAGTGATTTAATCTAATCCTATGAAAAATGATCAACAAATCTATTGCGAGGCGAAGATTTTTCTGGGTGAGTCATGAATCCATGATCAGAACAAAATGTCTGTATGATTCATCCCTGCCTAATCTGCATAGTTATAAATAAAGAAATTTAAAACAGTGGAAGAGAGGTCAAAGCAAGAATTCCCCGAGTGAAATCCAGCGGCACTTTAGGGCAAAAGGAAAAATAAAGCTGCTCAGCCACTCTGCATTGATTTGCAAATGCCGCTTTGAGGACTTTTCTGGAAAGCCTCGACATCATTATGATTTACGTATGATCCATTTGTCCACATGACTCGCCCGGTTACTATGTGTCAGCTCACTTCCCCGGTACTGAGGATACAGCCATAAATGAGACAGACAAGGTGCCTGCTCCCATGTGGTATGAATTCTAACATGGACAGTCGGAGAATAATGCAGAAGAATATTTCTGAAAAGAGCATTCGAGATAATAAGCACAGTGATATATCAATTGTTACTTGGAGCAGAAGGGAAGGACCACACATCAGATGAGATTCTCAGAAAAACCATGAAGGTGACGTCTGAGCTCTGATCTGAAAGATGACTACAAAGGGCATTTGCTCAAAAGCAGCTGAAGAGGGAGCAGCAAGTACTAATGCCCTGAAGAAGATGTAAACTTGGCAGAAATAGCATCACTAAGACTGAGTCTTAGTGATCAGGAACAGGTGGGCAATGGCCAGGGCACATAGGGACTTATGGATTAAAAAAAGGAAACTGGATTTTGTGCCAAAGGCAAGAAGTTATTGATGAGTTTTAATCAATAGAGGGTCATGATCTTACTGATATTTTTGAAACATCTCTCCTTCTGCCAATGTTGAGGTCCACCTCAACAAAAAATCCACTACATCAATGGTCTTGACTCTGGCTGGCTAATTGTCTAAGCCATAGCCCATTAAGTGTAATTAGCAAATTTAACTATGGTTTAGTTTTTAAAAGCTATCTTTTTATTTTATTTTTATTTTCGGTCATCATCATAATTGTTAATGTTATCTATAATTACTAGGGTACTCCTTCTATACTGGCAAAAACTGGATTCTAAATAACTGGAGCTTTACTGGACTTTTGTCCCTAAGACGGGCCTTAATATCCTTAATATTTTAATTTGGTATATGACATTTTCTTTCTTTTTGTCTGTCAATGGACATTAATATACAAAGCTGTATAACTTGGTTGTCAAAGCTAAAGTCATAGTCATCCCTGGACTAAAGATCCCAGAGAGACATATGGGAATCTTAGGCTATTTTTATCGTGGAGAACCAGCCACACCATCACTAAGGTCCAAATCAACTCGCAGGCCTGCTGGAACGTACACATAAACCCATAGGCTCACCCAGGCACATACCTACTATTGCCATCTTCACCTGGAAATGAGAAATACGTTTGAAGTTCTCTCTTGACCTCAGGATGTGACTCATCCAGTCATTGCTTCTACCACTGACTAATTTAACCACTCCTTTTCAGCATTGTTGTTCATTTGACTTAGAAATCACACCTTGAGCCTCTGCTGTCATAATCCCAGAAGTGAGATAAGGCATAAGAATAAGGCTTGTCACAGTTTTCTATTGGCAATTAGATTTTTATAGCATCTTCTTATAAATAAGTGCGAAACATAAATCCTATAATTGAAATGAGATGACCGCATTTGCTTACCTGAAGACCAAGCTGTTTTTCTTCATGTCAACTCCACTCAGAGGTTCCCAACATCCTCAAACTCAAACAGAAAGCAACAGATGTGTGTCTCCAGATTTTGGTGAATCACAAGCAAAATGGTTATAATATTGGATGGGTAAGAATGAATTTTTAAAAATCCAGAAGGACAATGAAAACAGATTCATACCCACGAAGTTCTGGCCCAATTCTCCTGGTTGGCTCTTGTATGAAAAGCATTTGCAAGGTACAGTAATTGCAACCCAAACAATTGATTGAAGGCTCTCCTCATCTGCCTCATACACAGAGTGAGGTCTTCCCACTGCATTTCTTTCCCAGCCCTCCTCCTGACTGGATCCCATCCATGACCACTCACCATCCCACGTTAATCACACACCTGCCTCCAACCGCCTGGACCACCGTCCACTCTGCTTTCCAAAGCCCTGCCTTCACAGCATCCACGCTCACTGCTGATGTGACAAAGGCCCTTTACAGCTTCTGGCTAGCTGGGATTCTCTGTATCATTACCACAGCAAGAACAAATAAAGGCTGAAAAGGAAACTAATGTTTGGCAGGGAAAGCTTTTTAATAGAGAAAAGGGCTCTACATAATGAATTATAATAGATAAAACACTGAATAGCCGAGTTTTGGCTCTCATATTGCATTTACATATCACCTATTTTAAGAATACCTAGACATTTATACTATAGATTAAAGATTTTAATTCTACAATGAGAAAACTCAAATACAGCCAGCAGTTAAATTCAACTAACTGTGTTTAATAGGAGTTCACTGGCTTAGAATGAACACATATTAATTCATCCATCTGTTTAGCCATTCATGTATTAACTCACTCAACAAATATATATATAGAATCAACTCTTGGTAATACTCTGTTCTAATCAGAGCCCCAAACATGCAGGAAAGAAAAATGGGTTTTATTTTCTTATTATATTGGATTTATTTGTCACAGAAAAAGATTGTATAATGTATTTTTTGAGATCTTTAGGAGTGGAATAAATACTATCTATTTCTGGAATCAAACAAACAAGAGAGTGATAATGGTTATATAATCTCATTTATTCATTTAATTTTTTTTCTTTACCCATTTATTTGCTAAACATGTGTTGAAATTCTACTATCGATACTGGATGAAGCTGAGTTCCTACAGAGAGGAATAATTATCTCAATAGATTATTTTGGTAAGGACAACAGGTTAGCAGGCTTGCCCAGGAAATGCTAATGGGGGCGGCGGCAGGGAATGGAATAGATTGGTCGCTTTGTCAAGAAACGGAAACTTTCTTTTCAGGCAACTGGGAAGCACTGAAGATTTTTATGGATGAAGAGGAAGTAGCCCATTCAGAAGAGATTTTATGTCTCCATCAACATATAGATTAAAAGCCTAAATATAACCTATCCAGAGCTTTGAGTCACCCTTATATAAGCAAATATACATCTGTCAAGGAGAAGCACCAGGCGGTAAAGCCCAATACTCACATCGCACTTCCACAGTGCACAGACTGGTTCTCAGAGATTACACCCACCGCTTCAAGTCTGGCAATGATCAAAAAAAGGAAGTCACAATTTTCCCTCCATTTTACAGGTGAAGAAACTAAAACAAGAGGTTAAAGAATATTTCCCAAGCTTCTGAGTCTCTAAATGCTGAGTGCTAGATTGAAATCCCAAGGACGCTAACATCCATGGATTGATTTAACCAATACACCAAAAGGCATTATTGTTACAGTCACTGAATCTTTACTGGAGTAATTCTCGCTCCCAGTAACACCAAACTGTACAGAAAAATCACAATGAAGTTCTGAAAGTCTTTCTTTTTTGAATCCCATGCTCTACAGATGTCTTGTAATTTGGATTGTTTTTAGATTTTATTGTGGTTCCCTTCATAATTTTCTATAACATGCTTAAATATTTTTAACTAAAACCAGTATCAGTTTCTTGTCACTGTAATAGGAGGATTTAGCTTAAAGGTGCTTTGACCCACGTCCTCCACCCCTTGTCCCCGTGCTGGATAGCCGGATCATTGCTCTCAGGTTTTACGCTGCCCTTTAAGACGTTAGTACGATACATAAATTCCCATTTCTTATTCCATAGGGTTTTTATGGTACCAGTGGGCCCTTCCCCACGTTTAAGATGAAGTTGTCACACCCTCACAGGTTACTCACACATATTCCTCACAGTCCCCTCCCTCTCCCTTCTCCCACTTTGCCAGTGAATGTTTTCCTTTTTAAGTAACTAACTCGACCAACCTTGTCCACAGGCCGAGTGCAGAGATTCCGGCCTCCATATGGTGACCTTCTCCTGACGGTGCCAGTGGTTTGTTTGCTCAAACTCTGCCTTAGAATTACGTTTTCATCTGAGAGACTTCACATTGGGAACACTGTGATGGCTGAGAGACTGTTCCCAGTATCAAGGTTAAACTGATTTGATTCTGTGATACTAAATCATGCTGCATTTTAACTTGCTACTATGGACACTACGACTGTTTTGCACATTTTAGTTTTATCGTTTCCAATTTTCTAATTTCCTGTTTTCCTTTTCTATTCTGATCCTTTCCCTTCCCTTTTCTTTTGTTCTTCTTTCTCTTTTCCTTTTTTCCTCTCTCCACCCTTGACCCCTCTCTTCAAACTAGCGCCGTGATACTATCCTGTGAGTTTCCAAACCTCTCATGCAGAGAAGTAGCAGTTACTTTGGGACGTTTGGGGCCAATTAGAGTTTGCCCTCTCACTCCCTTTCTAATGGAACGCTAATAATCTGGGGGCTCCGGGATGGTCAAAGCGTGGGAGAGAGAAGGTACGGGGCGCAGGTCCTTTGTGCATGCCTGCCCATCAGCTGGGATGACGTGGCCCTACCTGCTCCTCCTCTCGGTGTGTCATCAGCAGTCTCCCGTCGTACACCTCGGCGACGCTCGGCGTTTCTGCGGCACTCTGGTCAGGAAAACTTGGCGGTGCTGACGTCTGTCTCGAATATCTTCACACCCCCATCACTCTTCTATTCCTGGATCACGCATGAGGGACTCTGTGAAGCTAGACACTACGGTTTTAGATAGAAGTGCTATAAAAATGTCTTCTCTTTTTCAGTTCCCCAACCTTTGTGGGAAATCTGTTTCAAGCTCATTGCCTACGCTCCACCCCCCTCACGCCCACCTGCGTGCACCTCAACCCCACCGCACTCAGGAATTTCTCTTTAGAGAAGAGTGGGGTGCGTGAGTACCTTCATCAGACCACACTCAGTGATTTACTGCTTGCCCTCTTTTCCTGAACTTCTACCTTTCTCCCCAACCCAGAGCATCCTTTCCTCTAAAGCCAGAAAGACCCACTTGACACACTTTTTCCCAATTTCATTGGACCAGGACTCCAATAATCAGTTTCTTTTATTAGCTTTATCTCTTCTTCTTGTATTCCTGCCCGGTGCGCAGAATACCCTTTGGACCAAACCTCTCTGGAAAACCCATTCTTTGAATGAATTCTTGGTGACTCCATGCCCAGCTCCAGGAACGTCTGGATCTTCGTTCAGACACCAGCTGGAAAATAATTACATGCACCTCCCTTTATGGTCGCATGAGTTTTACCAAACACTAAATCTACACATTTCTTAAAGTAAAACCAGCCAATAAAAATATTTTCAAAGTTGAACATGACCCAAACTGATAAATCTTCCTGGTTCAATTCCAGAAATAAAATTGTTTCACATTTCAACCTCAGTTCAAGATGTTTAGAGAGGAAACCAGTTAAAAACACCCGTGTCTATTAGTTGTAACTTCCAGTCTCTGGCAAATTCTGGACACTGGAGACCCTGTTGTGTTTAGGCTCTGACCTCCATCTCAGTCCCGTAGGGATGTGCTAAGGAAAAAAGGGCTTCTAGAGGTTGACTGAGGTGCCAGCATTTCTGTCACCTGGGAAGCTGTGTCCCCAGAACCTGCCAACTCCTGCAATATGGCGGTTCTCAAAGACCCTTCAGATTAGTGGTCAATCCTCAGGGGTCTGCAAATATCAGATATTTTTTTTCTGCTTAGTTTACTCCGTTCTCTCCTTGGAAGAATATTAACATGGGATCCATAGGAACTGTGATCATATTTAAATTGATCTACTAACAGTTTTCATTCAAGTTTAAAGAATCTTCTCAAAATAAGAAAGTACTCATTTGCAGGTACTATGTAAATTTTTGAAGAGAAAGATGAATCTGTTTTTTAAAATATATTTTATTGATTGTGCTATTACAGTTGTCCCACTTTCCCACCTTTATTTCCCTCCACCCTGCACAACCCTTCCCACCCACATTCTCCCTCTTTAGTTCATGTCCCTGGGTTATATATATAAGTTCTTTGGCTTCTACATTTCCTGTACTATTTTTAACCTCCCCCTGTCTATCTTCTACCTACCATTTATGCTTCTTATTCCCTGTACCTTTTCCCCCTCTCTCCCCACCACTCCCCTGATGATAAGCCTTCATGTGATCTCCCTTTTCTTTGATTCTGTTCCTGTTCTAGTTGTTTGCTTAGTTTGTTTTTGTTTTAGGTTCAGTTGTTAACAACTGTGAGTTTGTTGTCTTTTTACTGTTCATATTTTTTATCTTTTTCTTAGATAAGTCCCTTTAACAAGTCATATAATAAGGGCTTGGTGATGATGAACTCCTTGAACTCGACCTTATCTGGGAAGCACTTTATCTGCCCTTCCATTCTAAATGATAACTTTGCTGGATAGAGTAATCTTGGATGTAGGTCCTTCCCTTTCATGACTTGGAATACTTCTTGCCTGCAAGGTTTCTTTTGAGAAATCAGCTGACAGTCTTATGGGCACTCCTTTGTAGGCTACTGTCTCTTTTGCTCTTGCTGCTTTTAAGATTCTCTCCTTATCTTTCATCTTGGGTAATGTAATTATAATGTGCCTTGATGTGTTTCACCTTAGGTCCAACTTCTTTGGGCCTCTGAGCTTCCTGGACTCTCTGGAAGTCTATTTCCTTTGCCAAATTAGGGAAGTTCTCCTTCATTATTTGTTCAAATAAGTTTTCAATTTCTTTTTCTTCCTCTTCTCCTTCTGGTACTCCTATGATTCGGATGTTAGAACATTTCAAGACATCCTGGAGGTTCCTAAGCCTCTCCTCGTTTTTTTGAATTCTTGTTTCTTCATTGTGTTGTGGTTGAATGTTTCTTTCTTTCTTCTGGTCCACACCATTGATTTGAGTCCAGGTTTCCTTCCCATCACTGTTGGTTCCCTGTACATTTTCCTTCATTTCACTTAGCATAGCCTTCATTTGTTCATCTAATTTGCGACCAAATTCAACCAAGTCTGTGAGCATCCTGATTACCAGTGTTTTGAACTGTGTATCCGATAGGTTGGCTATCTCTTTGTCGCTTAGTTGTATTTTTTCTGGAGCTTTGATCTGTTCTTTCATTTGGGCCATTTTTATTGTCTTGGCACACCTGTTATGTAGTAAAGGGCGGAGCCTTAGGTGTTCACCAGGGCAGGGCAGTCATGTCGCTGCGTTGTGACGCTGTTTGTGGGGGAGGGATCCAAGAGGGAACAATGCCGCCGCCCGCTCCACTCTCTGCCAGTTTTCAGTGACTTTCTCTGGTACCCACTGTCAAGTTGGGCCCTTCTGGTGCTGATTCCCAGGTGGGTGGGCTTGTGTACATTCTAGGACCCTGTGGGTCTCTCCAATGAGCTCTCCTGTGAGTCCGGGAGTTTCTCCCAATGCCGCCGCCTCAACCCCCACAGGTGTTTTCAATCAGAGGCCCTGAGGCTTTATTTCCCCGTGCTGGGACCCTCGGCTGCATGGTCTGTCTCGCTCTCCAGTTGTTCCTCCTGGTTTATCCACACGTGAGTGTGGGACGGCCCAGTCCACCAGCAGCCACCTTGCCCGGTCTGCTGGCCTCACCTTGCCCACCCCGGTCTGCCAGCCGCCGCCCTGCCACAAGTCCTCTCCGCCCGGCTGCCTGTCTCCGCCCCTCCTACCGGTCTGGGTGAGTGTTTCTTCTTTAACTCCTTGGTTGTCAGACTTCTATACAGTTCGATTTTCTGTCAGTTCTGGCTGTTTTTTGTTTTTAAATTTGTTGTTGTCCTTCTTTTGGTTGTGCAAGGAGGCACAGTGTGTCTACCTATGCCTCCATCTTGGCCGGAAGTCTGAAAGATGAATCTTTAAAGTGACTCAGTTTTATGCTTAAAAATATAAAATACATATTGTATTGTTGCTACACACTGCCGTACCATAGCCCTTTTGTAACACATCTTTAGGGAATCCTGAGGAATTTTAAAGCAGAAGAGAGTCTTACAACCTAGAATCATTAAGAATAAAATACAGGAAGAGTGCTGGCCAGGTAATCTGGCAAAAACCTGTAATTTTTTAATGCTTTGATTGACACGTCTGATAAGTCTTTGCTTCAAGCTTCATGAGTCCTATTAATCAGGTTTGATCAAAGTAATTCCACTTGGAAATATTAAAAACCACAAATTATTACCTTGATGATTTTTAACTAAGTGCAACCATGGAAATTTCTGACAGTTTTCATGAGCAGTGGTCATTGAACAAAAGTGTTTTCTCGATGTGCTATACCACAGCCAATTTACTTCAGACTGTATTCTGAGAGGTTTTTCCAGGTTATCTGTAATACAGGTTGAAAAGTTAACTAGGCAATGAGAAGTTTCTTAGTGTGCTTTGTAATATAGAAGCTAACAAAGACAAATCAATAATGACCATTTACTTTCTAAAAGTGAAAAGAGAGTTTCAAAAGCAAGGGGACAGATCTCTTCATGATAAATACACATTTGATAACTTGATAGCCTATGGGTAAAAATAGCCTGATTTAAATGAAAATTTAAGGAATCAATTAATATCTTTAGTGCTTAATGCCACCCAGAGGAATTTCAAAAGAAGCCTCCTGGAGTTTTTCACAGTTTATTTAAGAATCAGGTTAATCACTGCGAGATCAATGAAATTCAGCACAAAGAGTTTTGCCATGACATAAAAATATAGCTCCTGGGAAATACATATTATACATTTTGAGAAGATAAGATTGGTGGTTTATTATATGGTTACACGATCTAGTTTTGGGAAAGTTAACATCTAGAAAAACTGAGATTTCCAAAAGCAAGATTTCTGTACTGTGAGGCCTCTATGATGGTTAATATTATGTGTCAAATTGATGGAAATAAATACACACACACACACACTCTCTTTCTCTGGAGAACCCTGACTAATACAGTTCCTACTCACAAGTGTTCACCCTGTGAAAATTTACATTCTTATGATTTTAAAGTCATGTTCGGGGCCAGTCAACACTTACTTAAATTAATATTCACTATGGGCAAAGCGAGGGGGTGGAAAATGAGCTTGTTTTCAAGCCAGATTTAAATTCCAATCCTTGCTCTGCCACTAACTACATGAGTGGTCCTGAGCAGATTCTTCTACCACGCTGAGAAAACGTTTCCATGTTTATAAAATAGACAGAAAAATTTTAAATAAAAAAAGCCCTCCAGGGTTGCGTGGCTTAAATAGACAATGTATGTGTATATGGTAGAACTTTGTATACAGCCCCGAAAGGCAGGGTAGCTCCCCGAGACCTGCTCCTACACAGCACCTGATCTAATTAATTGTCCAGCCTCAGTCCCTAAACAGGATCAAGGGCAAAGACTTATGGAAATTAATTTGGCCCCAAAGCTTACTGCCTTGCTACATTTGTTATTCTGTTGAGATGCCGAACAAACCTGAGTTGGAGGAATATTAGACAACATCAGAGGGTTAGGGATAGCAAGCAGATCCTTTTAGGGTTCTGTACATTTTTTTCCTGGTGAAAGCAGGCCAGCAGACTATGTTGCTATAGAGTGTCCTCAGTAGTCTGTATCATTCTCTTCAGAGTCTTTCCACCTTACAAAGAAAAGTTTATGTTTACCAGGACATCAGCATGTCTATATGTGTGATCTCTAACACCTTCATGTCAGATCCCCAGGGAATGAGGAGCATGGGCTGAAAAGCCCCCTAAGGGCTGAGCCAGTCTGCATTTTCCTGACCTCAGAGCAGGCTTCTTTCAGCCAAATACCTATGATTTTCGCTGTGTTTGAGTATCGCCCGAACATCACACCGTGTGATCCTTGAGGTCTGAGTCAGGGGGTTACATCGGTACCACCAACTTCAACGGCAAAACGAGTAATCATACCTGTTCTGTGAGCTCTAAGGAGAACAGGGTCGACATCGAGTTTCATTCATGATCACATCCCCATCACGGGAAATAATGACTGATATGTAAGCAGCAGTCAGGAAACGCTTACACCCATGAATCCAATCAAGTATTTTAATATACTAGCTTCCTATTTAAAACATAGAGAAATGCTTAACTGTTGGAATGAAAAGAAATGTTGGTCTTTTCTAGGTGAATGTCATGAATAACACCTTTCCAGGGACCTTGTGAGGAAATGTGCCTGAAGAATAGAGGCGTGAGCTAAGTGCCTGCTATGCAGGGACATTTTAACTTGACACCAGGTCAGTCTCTCTCTCTCTCTCTCTCTCTTTTTTCTCCATTATAAACATATCTTCCTGTGTTTTCCTGAAAAAATGACTAACAAAATTCAGATTGATACATTCCCTAAAACAAAGTACCTCCTGAAGCTAATACCTCTTTTGTTTGATGTAGCTGAGAAGGCACTTGGGAACATATCAATAACCTTCACTCTTAACACAGTGTGGCAGCTATGAGAGTTGCGACCCCAAGGAAAATGTACCTGCAAGATCAATCTAAAAGCCACTTGACTACCTGGCCTGAGCAAACTCATTCAACCTTCTTTGCAACGGGTTAGAAGATTGATAAGAAATTACCAGTAATGACAAAATTTCCAAAAACCTAGGTTCCCTTACACTAAGTTGTGACTTTGAAGTTTATTCTCTTGTAGGAAAAGACTGCCTCTTCGGTGTTAAGTAAATACATCCTAGTTAGATGGGTTAGTTCCACTCGTGCTGCGTGTGTATAGTGTTTGCAAAGGGTTCAAATGACTTTGAATCTCTGTATGTGACGAGTAGCAAACTGACAAACGTGACTTTAAATGAGAGGCTGTGTGGCTTTAGTTTTGTTTTAGAATCAGATAAATCTGGCATGAGATTCCAGGCTCTATAACTACTCTCTGTGTAAGTTTGGGAAAGCTCTGTAAACTTCAGCTACTTTATCCAGAAAATAAAGATAACCAAAGGGTTGAGGTAGGAAACAAGTAAAATATATTTAAAATGGTGCAGTCTCTGGCACAGAGCAAGCAGTAAATCAGAGCAGTCATTATTATCATTATTGGTGGTATTGTTATTATGATGAATTATAAAGTTATAGTTAACAATTGCACAGTGTAACATTGTTTGCATTTTGTGAACTAAAATCATTTAGGCTGATTTTATCTCATGCCCTGATCTTTTTTCCCCTTTTTCCTAGAATTCTCACATTCTTTCTATATTTCTATATTTCTTTCTATATTTCTATATTTCTATATTTTTCTATATTTTATGCATTAATATAATCTTTTATCTTTCTATATTTTATGCATTAATATAAAGTGCTTTAATTTACTTTATAGCAAAGTGGACTTTCAATAAGTATGTAAATGGACAGATATAAGTAGATAACTATGTAAATATTGCATGTATATACAGTAATCTTGGGCCACAAATCACAAACTGTCACAACATCTCATACAATTTTTTGTCTTATGGAATCAAAGAGAGGAAGTAGGAGACACAACCTCAAAGCAACACATAAATCAACCAGAACTTACGCTTTACCAGTTCTCAGGCTTTGCCCTGTTACTGTCTAGAACACTGGGACACAGGAGGACTTCAGTGAATACTTGTTGAATAAATACATAAATCAGCTCAGTGATTATTAGTATTTTCACGTGGCAGAGCAATGGGCTAGTCACTCCGGGGAATAAAAGGTTTACAACAAAAAAAAATTAATTTTTCTTTCAGGAACTGACCATATTGTATCAGAAGACAAACTCCCAAGAAATAATTATTATAAGGCAGATGGCATTGTAATGACGACTGAAGCACTATACAGTACACACGCACGCGTGCATGTGTGTGTGTGTGTGTGTGTGTGTGTGTGTGTTGGGGGGTAAGTAGGTGCTTGAGGGGTGTGCATCCGTTTGTCCTGGGAGGAAACTCAACGCAACCCTAATGTCGGCCACAGGTGCGCTGTTTCAGAAGCGGGCTGAACTCCAGACCTTTGTATTATCCCAGGTGCTCAGTAACACTGTAGTTTTTGATAACCTGGTAACATTTAACACGCTGACTGGCTCCCTATTTAAAGTATAGGCATATAACTGAATAAATCAGCATGCTAAGTACCCTTCCAATAAAGATCATGTCTGCATACATAGGTCTAGGATTGATGGAAATGTTTCTTGAATGCCTCCCGCACACTCAAGACACAGGCTGAGTCATTTACTTGGAATGAGGCGGGTACTGAAGAACGAGGGATGTCAAGGTCCCTCTTGTTTAGTGGATCACCTATTTGAGGCAGAGTCCAAGTGGTGAGTGGGGACAATTGTGGGTCACATAACTACACTGAGGACCAGGCCCTGCTCCTCACCCACACCAATCTCCCACAATACACATGATCCCGGGAACAGCATTAGAAGTTAAAATTGTGTGTACTTTTCTTTGAGAAAGTTCTTACTACTCTTGTTTCTTGATGAATAAATACCAGCAACAGCAAAGTCAACTAATTTAAATGATTGCTTTTATTATAATTACACAGGAGCACAAATAAATAAGCACAAAAGTATTGTAAAATATTGTCAATGCACTAAAGAAAACAATTTGTTTTCAAACAACATCTGGTTACTTCAGTAGTATCAAAGTACATTTATAATTACATGTTACCTAAAAAAATCAATACAAAAATTAAGAGAAATTAAAACATCAGTGTTTATATTAGTATGTATATAGAAATGGCTAACAACACATGAGTAGAGAAATCTGTTACCTACTGCTGATTAGCACAATTTTTCAGGCACACACCTGACATTTTTAATGCGTTATGAAAAATGCAAGATGACATTCAGATTGTTAGGTATGGTAAACATGTTATGCTGGAATGGATGTTAAATGGTTTCTTTTAAAAACCCTGTCTTTTAAAAATGTAGTGCCATTACCCACTAAAAAACATATTATTTCTTATAATTTTCTCAATAGCTATTTGTTTCGATTTCTTGAAAAGAGCAATGAAGTAAACGGACAATTGCTAAATACGTAAACACATTTTCAGTGCAAGATAACAAGATCTGTGACTCACTGCGCTTCGATCTGTGTGACCACAGGGCACTCTGCACGAATCGCCACACTACCAATGTTAACTGAAGGAGTCCCAAACAAAAGAAGTGCATACGAGACATCTTCCTATATATTATATACAGTATGTATACTGTATGTGGGTGCGTACCCATGTCAATGTAGATGTTTTTAGGGTGGGCAATCCCAGGCCTATTTGGAAACAGTTGAACACTTCAAAAAGATTTTCCTATATATGCTCGGTGGAGATAAATCCAACATGATCTCTGGAAAGATGTTTCCTCCTACATTTCAAACCATATACTATTTAAATGAAAGCATACAGACATCATTTTCCAGATTACACACTTTTTGCTATGATGTAATTGACCCTAGTATCAAAAGGTATTAAATTAAGCCAAACCCCAAGCGATAGTGTTCAAGTCCAACAGAGCAAAACATGTCACCCCCTTAGTGATTTACTGATACACAGGTACATATCGTAGGTGCACATGGAAAGACTTACACGTAAACATATTTTGTACATAGACACTGATTATATGTTTTAGTATTTTATCTTGACTGTACATTTGATCTTCAAAAAGAGAATACCGTAAACACAAAGGACACAAACACAAATGTGATATTGTACATCTTCTTGAAAACAATTGGCTTTGTTCTGAAAATGTTAATGATTGCATAATTAAGCTTTTTAAAGGCAGGACCACATCTTTTTGAATGTGTAATGCCAAGTGCTTCAAAATGTTTTTTCAATAACTGATACATAAGGTGCTCACTAGTGAGCTGTTAAATGAACAATGGGCCAATAACAAATTGTCTACATTCTACGGTTAGCTATCAGTTTTTCCACATAGAGAAGATGTAGGGAGTTATCTTAAGTACTATTAGGTACCAGTTTTCTTTCACCTGCATTTAAATTTGGGACCTAAGGAGCTCTGAATTGCTATTCTATTCTACTTCTACTCATTTGCAAAGGTGAATTCTCTCTCATTTCATAGGACTCTTTCCTTAATTTCACAGGTCGCCATAATTAGCTTACAGGCACTTTTCTAGTTTAGTCAAGTGACTCACCTTAACATATAAGTGCCATGAAAACTGCATCATATATGCATTGTGTAGTTGTCTTATTTAATTAGGTAAAACCATATCCCGATCGGTTTGTTCAGTGTTTTTTGACTTGATCCTTAATCTCACTAGAGAGAATCAACCCAAAAGGTGCATGAGGATGTGGCTAAAGCCAAAAGTAGTAAGAAAAATGTTTCTCTCCTCTCCAGAAGCATCAAAGAAAACTGTGGGGAACCTCCATGTCTCTGAAGTCCGGGGGTCAGGACTCTGAAAAGTGAACTAGTATTCTGTCTAGTTGTAGCCACACAATTGCTGTGTGTTTGACAGTGTGTCTTCTGTTAAACGACAAAACGTAGCCTCCTGATGTTTGGTTTGGTTTCACTTCCCCAGCAAGTTTATACGGGTGACCTTAGCCTTCCCTGACACAGATCCATCACTTTTCATACCAAACCTGCTGCAACAGCGTGAGTGTGGGGAACCGGGCGGCTGCTGGCATCAGGCAGACAGGCAGGGTTGATTTGCCTCCTCCCTGCTAAGAAGTTTCTCACGTAGAAGCATCTTGCTGGCAGCCAATAACATTCTGTTTCTCTAAACTCTGCACTGGGAAAGGGCCATTTTTCATAGCTATGACCGCTTTCAACCTGATAACCACGCCACAGGAAGATTTGTTCTTTGGCACTGCTCAAAAAATATGAGCTTGTCATTCCATCGTGTTCTGGCTCTTGATGGATTTTAAGAAAAGAAAAATCATCCGACCACGTTCACAGATGGAAGTGTCCTGATTGACTGACACGAGAGAGTAAGCTTTTCTTCTTTATCCTAACCACCCGTTTTCCTCCACATAAAGAAACACGGCACTGGGAGGAAAGTCGTTGTGGAATGGCTGTTAGCACGCAGGAGAAGCCACCACGGACAGGTGTGTCGGCACATAACGAAGGTTCTTGAGTCAATATCAGTTAAGCCACTTTTCCAGATCTTTCCATTATTTGCCATGGAAAGCAAGATATGAAGAAATTAAATGGAAACTGTTGACTAAGATCAGATTTTCAAACAAGTTACCTTTCTAGGAAACAAGTTACTTTAAAAAGAAGGACCTTAAACCTGGCACCAGCCTGAGTTTGGTTGGACAAATGGGGATGGCTGACTCCAGCCCAAGTCATTTCAGGTCCTCTGTTTCCTTCTTAACAAGTGGCCAGCATTAAAAAATGTCTTCGGCTCAATTTGGAGAGATATGGAAAAGATCAGCATCTGAAAAACACACTTGCAAGTATTGCCTAAATATAAATTTCAAGGAGCTTATCCAATCATTACCCTACAGAGCCTGGATATACACCTAGACCAAGGTCATCATAAAGATGCTGAGAATTGATGTCTTACATCTGATTGACTGGCTTGAGTATATGTGGTCATAATAACTTACATCAATATAACAACTTGGGTCATAAACACATTTTATTTTAATTCTGATTTGATCTTAACACATTTTTATCACTCAGAGTTGCGTCCTATGGGTTGTGGGGTTTCAGAACTGGTGAAACGTGGCAATAGGATCTACTTAAGCTCCTTAAGATCCCTCTGTGATTTCTGTATTTCTGATTCTGCATTTTTTTACCACCTCAGTTGTACAAGCAAAACCTAAAACTCTAGAAAGCATTTTATGTATACAGTTGTCCCACTGAGTCTTCATTCACGCACACACACGGCAGATACACATGTTCCCACTTACCTTTTTCCTTATTTTTTTTTTCAGAATTCTAGTTGGACATCAAAATATACATTAATTATAAAATATTAAAAAATTATCTTATAAGATTTCAAAGGCTTGAAAGAAACTATTCTTGATAAAGCATTACTAGGCGTTTAGTAATATAGGTTACAAAAATTCCCTAACTCCTGTTATATTTGGTTGTTACCGAGCAACACTGTACTATTGCTGTCAAAACCCTTACAAGGAAAACCACTACGACGATAACTTCAAACACATACCTTTCCTCTCGGAAATATAATACTCGATTGATTGTTAAAGAAGAACCACACACTGTTAATTTTAGGAAGCATAAATAGTAATTTAAATATACAAAATATATGCGATAGTTTCCTTTTCATTCATTTGTGGCAATATTTATATTCAACAAGCTATTCTTAAAAGATATATATGATTTGTTTAATGTAAATTTCACCACCACATAAAATTGAATCCACCCCGTCCCTGATCCCCTGCACTTCCTGTTTCTTCCTCGAAACAAAATGAAATCAACCAGTGGTCATACGTCTTTGGTCCTGGCGTCATCATCGGTTAGGAATGGGTGTGAATCATGCACAGGAGATTACAACCCGAAAAAGGTGGTAATAACTAGTTTGAAAAAATTAACAAAAAAATACTATTGCATGAACAGACCTAAATCTGGGGGAAGATTGACATTTAGTGTACTGAAAGATGTAAATGCATGTGGTTGAATGTTTCTCATTTTCTGGGGGAAGCAGACATACGCATGGAAAGTTCCTTAGAAATAGTGACTGCAGTGGCTGTAACGCCACAGGTCCCACTTTTCTGAAAGTTGTCGGGCTACTTAGCTTTTGACTCCTCGTTCCTTCCCTTATCACAGTGAACCCTGGTCTCCTCCAATCACATCAATGATGCAAGGATGCCTGTCCCTAAAGTCAATTCTGAAGGAAATATTTCTGCTGGGATGTCCATATACGTCCTAATAACTTTCTCTGGAGTCTGCCTAACCATTTGCTTAGTATCAGGACAATATTAAAGAGAAATTCTTATAAAGCCAAAGTAGCAAAAATGTTGGTGTGGATGGAACGTGGACACCCAAATTTAGCATCATACTTGCATTCATTTCCTGTCAAACTCTTAAAAACTTATAAAGCAACAGGTGTTCTTAATGAATATGATATTCAACTCGTACTTGACTAGCACCAGATCAGATAGTATGTGACTGAACATGATTTATAGTTATGAGCAGTTATACAGAAGACAAATGTGGGCAGAAAAAATATTCTAACTGCAAAAATTAATAATAAAAGGCATCAAGGGATTACATATATAAAAGAGATAACAAACCAGTTAATACCGAAATTATATCATATAGTAAAACTCTTGATATTTCTGTCATTTATATACGTATAATGTGTATTATTTCAGGTGTCACCCATAAACTAGTAAAATATTTACATCTTAATCTCTTCTGGATTCAAAATAATCCATGATAAGTAAGTGTGCCTTAATTGCAAGGAAGCAGACATTTTATCTTGAACTTGCCACGAGTAGGCTCAGCTCCCCACAAGTTTTCCAGGGAAGTGCTGGCATTCCATTCCGACAGAGAAGGTATGTAACAGTTCCTTAGCACATGGCCGAGTCGACCTCCCTCTTCGCGTTGAGTCACGTGGAACTCACGCCGTCCTGTGCACAGTCATATGGCAGTATCCCAGAACACCGTTTGCTGTTTAGAATAGGGCGGAGGGCTGTACTTCTTTGCCCCTGCATTCTTCTTCCAGCTGGGCAGGATAGGCATGCTATCCTGTTTGCAAAGGCCCTTTTCCGTTTTCTGTCTAGCCTTTATTTCTTTGCACAAGCAACGCTTTTTCTCAATCATCTCAAGCATTGTATGGTCTCCGCGAAACCACTGCATGCATGCCACCTAGCAAAAAAGAAGAGTGAGTACAGAAGGAGAGAACGGCATGAAAGCAGGTTTGGGGGGGGTTTGTTGTTTTTCTTTTTTTTTTGCGCTGTGCTAGTAGTTGTTTCGAAAAATGTCAGCTGTTTGAAATTCTTACCAAGCCGTCTATGGCCGTACCACCCTGAACGTGCCCAATCTCGTCCGAAATTCTTACAAAGCAAAATTAAAGTATGGAAACTATAAATAAAATTTCTAACTTCAATGAGTAAACACTGGAGCATTATTAAGCAATAATGTAGGCATGACTATTTTTGCAGTGTGTCGTCGGAGTCCACATCTGGAAATAAAACCTTTTATTACCCTTTGAAACCATCTGCCAAATATTTAGCTATTACTTTTATAGATTCCAATATGTCCATGTTAAATTATTGGAGTTACTTTTTTAGTGACATCTAATATGAATGTGGTGGGTTTTAAAGATTTTCGTGAGCACTTTCATTCTTAAAACTTGGGCCTTTTTTCTTTTTTTAACTTTATTCTTATTGTTCACACTGTTACATATGTCCCCATTCCCCTCTTTCTGGCTTATAAATCACATTCAGAATTAGGACCTTCAGTCCTTTTGACCAACGTGACTGTCGGCATGCGTCTAATGCCTGGAATTCAAGTGCTTCAGCGGTTCCTGTGCAGAGAAATTTTTGCCGCCCCCTCTGGCGCCCCTGCAAATGTCTAAGCTGGGGTCACTGGTCTCTGAGGTCACACTGACACAGACCCTCTTTGGTTCTAGAGCTTCAGAGAAACAGATTCATCAGGTCAACTGGGGACCAGGAGGAGATTCAGTGTTGACTACATATTGATGAACATGCATATGTTTTTGTTTTATAAAGATTGTATTTATTTATTTTCAGAGAGAGGGGAATAGAGGAAGAAAGAGAAGGAGAGAAGCAGCAATGTGTGAGAGAAACATCAATTGATTGTCTCTCACACGCTCCCAACCAGCGACCTGGCCCACCACCGAGGCAGGAGTCCCGACCCGGCAACCTTTCGCTTTGAGGGACAATGCCCAACCCACTGCACCACACCGGTCAGGGCTACACATAATTTTGGACAGATGGACACTGCTCCCAGGTATATGTGGCCATGTCCACCAATAACTAATCTTTAGAACAGAGCTAGCGGTTGAGCCTGTCAGACAAGGACAGTGATGCAATTGAGCCACGGGGAAGTTTCTGTTTAATTGTTTAAGCACACCTGCTCGATAACTAGAAAGAGTAAAATAGCTCACCTGGAGTCCCTGAGTCTGACCTTACAATGTTAGCATAATAATCAGAGCAAATACTTATCTAATGTTCATTCTATACCAGATCCCATTCTAAGTACTTTGAGCAGCTTCATGCACTCATTCCTCACAATGATGATGCTCTGAAGAAAGTACTATTGATTAACTCACAATGATGAGCAAAATGAGACAGAGAGATCTGGGACCTTGGGTAAGGTTGCAGCGCCAGCGAACGGCAGAGTTAGGGTTTGAACCCAACAGCTCCTCTGCAACACTCATGCCGTTGACAGCTGCACTGCACCGACTCTCGATGCACACAGAGCCGAAGGGATCGGGAAAATAAATTAGTGCAGTGCCCTCACGCACAGATGGAGACATTGAGACTTCAAGAAGTTCTGTCTTTGCCAAAGCCGAACACAAAGGTTTTGGTGTGAATGGGGCTGTCTCAAATTCCTGCAATTCCTGGTCCTCTACAGGAGAGCAGGACCTAGAGCTAAAAGACGAGGATCCACTCCTGGATGTGTCGAATTTCCCTTAGTGGCCTCTGTTGGAATGCCTGAATTGAGAACATCTCAATTTCAGAAGTTGCTGTAAAGATTAAATTGGATAATGAAAATGAAGTCATCTTTAAAAATGGTTGAGGAATTTCCCAAGAATTATTATTCTAATACTGACAAATACCTAGGAGTTTTCCACACCTGCTTTCTGCCAAGCATTTGCAAAGAGCTTTATATACATTACAGTAGACCCTGCCAGATACATTCATTGAAAGTTAGGATTCATCTACCTACTACAGGTGAGAAAACTGACTCCCAGAAAACTTAAGGCACTAGATCAAGGTCACAGCTTATTAGCTGTGATATAGACATATCAAACTCAGATGTGTTTGGAAAATGAATATTCTTTCCACTACAGCATGCTCCATTTCCTGAATACTATTTAGAAATTATAGCTATTATATGTACCACTGTTTCCAGATGCCACTTAAAAATGCAAATGTATTTATGGTATTATGAGTCGATAAAAACTGCTTATCAAATAAAACAAAATCAAAGAACTTGGAGTTCCAAAACTGATACTCTTAAAGTTCTTCTATGTGCCTAACGTGATATAAAATTGTTTGAAAGGATGAGCTGTGTCTCACGCCGTTTGGTATCCTCTGGCCCCTAGCTCAGGACCTTGGCCATGAGTGTCCACTTTAAATGCAATTGTAGGTGTTTGGTCAGTGATGATAACCAACAGGTTTTTGTCCCGATAGGAGACTGACTGCCAAAGCAGCTTGGGAATTTTTCAAAAGCTTTGGAATATTTCGTAAATGAATCATCTCTGCAATCATAATACAGCAGCTCTAATTTAGTGCACATCCAAGCAACATTTATTGTGGCTATAAATTGTTGTAAATGGAATCGATAACACCCAGTTCTCAGAGGGTAGGCCCCAAATCTCTTCCACGCCGAACCCTCAATAGAGATTTCACGTGTGAATGGAAGCCACCATCAACAGTTTGTGCTGCCTCTTAGAAAACTCCCCGGATAAGATATTTACAGCATTATTTCAACATTTGCATAGCATTTACTGGTCCACACACACATTGAGTCACTTACTACTTAATTTCTGTGGATATTTTAGGCTGCAAATCATCATATGTGACTGTGGAGTAATTTTCCTGCATTAGCTCTGACAGCAGCGTCACCAGTACCTCTCACAGTTGTCACCGCGTTTTATATATGCCTGACTGTATCACACCATCTGTGATCAGTGTGTGTTTTCTGTCCATTAGAAGTCGATGCTGTACCTAAGCATGACAATTTGTGAAGGATAATCCATTCTTTAAAACCCTAAAAAATAGGAGCTTAAAAATAAACGTATAAAGTATGGTTTTTCATGTTATTTACATTTTTGTTTTAGCATACTTACATGTCCTTAGGATTGATATACTGGTTTAAAATAGGAATAGATAAAAAGCAACCCATTTTTTTCACACGGACCCCGTAATATTAACTGTCTTCATGGTGTCAACACAAACTCCATGTGAAAGCCCAGCCCAGACAGGAAAGAGAGCTAGGTGGTGCACGACACTTACAGCCCCGGTTGTTAGAAAATAGCCACGTGGTTGTTTTTTTTTTTTTATTTTAAATCTTTTTACAAATATGTCAAGG
>VMDR010008538.1:0-36322 GCA_007922815.1 Macrotus californicus | reverse complement strand
AGTGTGATCTTAGGCAAGTCCTTTATCTCTGAGCCTCCATTACCTCATCTGTAAAATAGGGAGATTAAGAGCACTGTCCTCACAGTGGTGTTGGCAGGTTAAATAAGTTAATAAAAGTAAAGCAAATAGAACAGTGCCTGGCACATAAGTATTTGCTATTATACACATAATATATATTAATATATTATACAAATTATTATATTATTCTTGTAATGTTTTCTCTTTAACTTATATTTATTTTTCATAGTTTAATAGAAGATACAGATCTTCCATCTATTTATTTTTAAAGTTCTTATAATTTCTGAATCATATGCACACAATTCATTCTTGTGTTTTTATCTTTTCCTCCCAACTCGCTCAAAACTTTTGGTCTCAAAACTTTTTTTATCATCCTTTTGCTTTCATTCTCCAGCACTGGCCACGGGAGGCCTTCCTGACCCATGTCTTGAGGACAAGCAGGGTCCAGCAGTCATGTACACCCTGGTTTTCCCACCAACACGTTCAGGGAAAGTACAAATATTTGTTCCATGTCGCACGACCCTTGTAGGACTGTTGGCTTTACAAGGACAGTGTCTTCCTCGATGTTGTGGCTCCAGTACCCAGCTCAGAGCATGGGCAGAGTAGGTACCTACTACTGACTCATCAGTGAGAAAATGCACATGGATTACCAGATTCAGCCTGTGCTTCTGTAAAAGCAGCCTCTAGGAACACAATTGAGGACAATTTTGAAAGGAAAATAATGTCCTGGAGAAAAGGTTGTCTCCATCTATGTTGGGCCAGGCGCTATTTTAGGTAACAGTTACTATTCCAAAATGCTGGTATAGGTTATCAGGCTGATAATGTGAATTATTGCTTTAATGGGGTTTTTTTAAAGATTTTATTTATTTTTAGAGAAAGGGGAAAGGAGAAAGAGAAGGAGAGAAACATCAATGTGTGGTTGCCTCTCCTGTGCCCCCTACTAGGGACCTAGCCTGCAACCCAGGCATGTGCCCTAACTGGGAATTGAACCGGCATCCCTTTGGTTTGCACTGAGCCAAGCTAGCCAGGGCTGCTTTTATGGTTTTAAATTTAATCTTTAGAACAAGCTTATTTACTAATTCATGGAAAGTTTTTTGTGGGCGGCGGAGAAGCGGGGTGGGGGGGGCAGAGAAAAAGCTTTCTCTTCCACTTATCAAGGAAAATATAATAGACTCCAAGTGCTAGTTCTGAAAATGAACTCCTGTAGAAGAACATGGGTCTCAAATTGTTCTCATTTGTCTGTCTTGTTCTTACTGTCTTGTTCTCCCCCATAACCAAACAAAAAATATACAATATGTGGGTATACATATATATAAGACACATACAGAGACGCACAGAGATATAGGTGTTCGTATATAGATAGATGCATCACACATCTATGAAACTCACTGAGCCTTCCTGGCTCCTTGAGTCTTTAGGGCCCTGTTTTGAGTTTCTTTCCAAGTAGAAAAAGGCTTCTGGAAACTTTAATCCTGTTACAGTCTCAGATAGTTCTGTGTTGAATAGCTAAAGATCCTTCTTTAGCAGATCTAGTAACTCTGTAAACAATATAGGATCTTTATTCAAGTTAATTTTTGAATGCCTGCTACATGCCACAGTTTAGCCTTAAATTTTTTTTCTTAATATTTTAGCCATATTATTGACAGAATAGTATAGTTTTCAAACACTGTTATATAGTGGTTTATTCACAACAAATTAAATGCCTTGCACTAAGAAGCTCAAGTCTTAAAAAGGAAAATATACTGAGCTCTAAATCTTGAAAAATAAACAAACAAACAAACAAACCTGATATCTGTAGGTAATATCTTAAGCATCCCAGCTGAGAAGGATAAACTCACAAACTAGTTCTCTAGTCACAGAAAAGTACCAGTGATTAGGCAGTAGCTTTGTCTATGAATAACTTCATCTCATAGCAGCTTCTCTCTTCTATCTAGTGTTTCTGTTAAAATATAAAATGTTGTATTTCAGTAAGTTCGTAACCAGGCATTGCAGATGACCTCTAAGTAAATGTGACGGAAATTTCCCTTTGCAGATGCAAGTACTGGCACTATGACGAAGGTCTGCTCACCTCCAGCGTTGTCATCGTCTTCCATAACGAAGGCTGGTCGACCCTCATGAGAACAGTCCACAGTGTAATTAAAAGGACTCCAAGGAAATATTTAGCAGAAATTGTGTTAATTGATGATTTTAGCAATAAAGGTAATAGCTATGGAATTGACATTTTGTCCATGAAATAAGCTAGTCATGTTTAACTGCAAAATGTGATTGCAACATAATTTGTCTTTAAGAATTAATAGATAGGATCTATATTGATAGCATCTCTTATCAGCAAGTTGGTACTGTACCAAGCATTTTGTTTGAATTACTTTGTTTAATCCTGACCATAGTAACCCTTACAGTGACTGTTGTTATTATCCCCATTTTACACAAGGCTCAGAAACATTAAGTAACTGACCAGCAGTCACAGAGATAGTAATTAACAGCTCAAATCAAAGCTTCAGGCTCATAAGTGCATGTTTAACCACTTTTTTACATTATACCAATTCTTTGGGCCTTGGATTTTGCACAATTTAGTCATGGAGATAATTTATTGAAAGACTGAAAAAATGTAGTTGCATGTATATTGTAATGGCACCTGGTGCTCCATCCATACTTGTCACACTGAAATCCATATACCTATTTAATAGCCTGTATTTTGCCTTTTAACAATGATACAGTATTGAATTTGACCAGAGACCATGGGTTATTTTTATTTATAATAGAAAGTACCTACTGAAGTTTATTTTGTTCTGTATTTGATTTCATATATTGCACACAAGGACACTGTATTTTATTTTTTATTTTCTCTAAGGAGGTAGCTAGTATAGCATTTAGGGAGGCACTGGTTCGTCTTGGTTCAACTTGGTAAGAGAGAAATTGAGCATTGATCTTCCAGATAAGTGGGTTTAAGTTAACATTTTTTCCTTCAAATAGTTAAGTTATTGTAAGCTGAATATATTTTCTTAATGATGTGAATATAAAAAGATAGATAATGCTATACCTCAGCATCCTAAACCAGCATCCTAAACAACAAATGTGAGGCTAAAACCCAGATTTGGGTATTTATTCTTCTTTGCTTGTCACAAAGCTGAATTGAATCCTTTGAAACTTGACCAAAGACAGGATATTTGCTTTTTGCAAATACATTTGCTGACAGTTTTTGTGTATAAGTAGTAATGCCACTGACTATATGTCAGAAAACAGAACATGGGTAAGCATGAAAATACCATTTGAAATGGTTTTACAAAAGTTTCCTCCAAAACTTAATGTAGAGCTCTCGCAGTCTGGATAAATCTCTACTGTTTATGCAAGGACATGACCAGATCTTGAACTTGTACACATTTGTTAGCATGGAGAAGAAATAGAAATATGGTTTATTTCCTTTTCCCCTCATCTTTGTCTAGCTAATCACTTTTTACAACTAATCATGTTTAATTACACTAGAGAATGTATAACTTTAACTTTTTTAGTCACAGCAAATTCCTTTAGCTTAGACATCTTACCTTGGTTGCAATTTTCTATGACAGGAATGTATTTATTAAAACCACTGTTCCTGCCCCAGCTAGCATGGCCCAGTTGGTTTGGCGTTGTCCCTCAAAGCCAAGGGTCCCTGGTTTGATTCTCGGTCAGGGCACATGCCTGGGTTGTGGCCCGGTCCCCAGTTGGGGCTCAATCAATCAATGTTTTTCTCCCTGTCTTTCTCCCTTCCTTCCCCTCTCTTTAAGAATAAATAAATAAAATCTTTAAAAATAAAAAAATAAATGACACACTTCCTGTCTCAAGATAAATACAGAGTGGGGCAAAAGTTTGTTTACAGTTGTTCATATAGAAAATAACACAATAATTAATAAAGCATAAACTCTGTGTTTCATGTACTCACAACTATAACCTTACTTTTGCCCCACCCTATATTTTAAAATGTTTTACAGTGATATTGTTGATACCAAAAATACTTTAGATTTAGAAAAACCTAAATCTATAAAAATGACTCAAAACTCCCATGTTTATGATTTTTCTGATTTTTAAGAAGCCCTATTCTATTAACACAAGTAAAATCTTAGCATATTCTAAAAAAATATGAAGGTACATCAAGAGGTATTTGCCATCCAAAAATAACTGCTTGGCCCTAGAAAAGAACAGAATTTTGGACTTAATTTTTTTTGTCCATTTTACTTGAGTTTTTTGTGATTACAGCTTTTGTTGTTACAGACCTTTAATATTTGGTCTCTTGTAACATATTTTAAAATCAACCACATGCAGGATCTGCTTAGCTTACAGCACTCATAAGTACAGAAATACAGAGGTCTTTAATTCATTTTCCCAATTTCAGAACAACTTTAAAATCTATCAGCCCCATTCTCAGTCAAAGTACATAGTCTTTGGTAAATCTGACTGGAGTGAAAATTTGGTGTGTTCTTTCCCCCAGTGGATTCAGAAAGTAGAACTTTGAGTTATGAATTTTCTTTCAAAGACAAACTCGTTTGCTAATGTACAATGAATCCTCACAAAGGAGCTGGCTGCTTACAATACTTGGGTTTCTAGAAATTAGAGCATCCTCTCAAAACAAGGTTTGGGGCCTTTTAACAGAGCACACCCCTGTTCATGTGTGCATCACCAGCTGAGGCTGCAGGGGGTCAGGATAAAATGCAACCCACACTCTCATATAACAACAAAGGGCTATGGTACGGTTCTCTCGCTCATACTACATGTTCCCTCCTAGTCAGCCCTGCTCTAGCCTACATCTTCACTGCAGGGCCCAGGCTGGCAGAGCAGAAGTCTGACCTCAGACCTTACCTGCCTAAGAGGCAGAGAGAAAAAAGCGACATGGTGAAGCGCCAGTGGGACTTTAACAGTTCTGCTTACAAGTGCTACCTCACGTCATCTACCCCCTTCTCATAGGCCATGGCCAGTCTCGTGGCTCAGCCTGACATCAGTGGGTTGGGGAAGTTAATCACCCCCAAGGAAAGGCAGTGATATTTTGAACATTAATACAGTACAGTATGCCACAGTGTGAGACCCCAAAGCAGCCAGAAGTCATTTGATTCACCAACTTCCCACTGGGGCCATCTTTACTAAGCATTTAGATTTGAACAACAGGCCATCACCTTGTTTCTGGCCATAAAAATTGGTTAATGATTTATTCAGATTGTATATCCAAAAAAGCACCTTGTGCAGCTCAGAAGGGGCCTACAACAAATTGGATGATGTTGGGGTGAATTAAGGAAGGTAAGAGCTTTTTTAAGAAAGTGAAGGAAAAATTACTTAGATTTTGGGGGAGGGAATATAATTTATCATGAGGATTTTCTTTATAATTGTCATTAAAACTGGATGCCAGAATAGAAAAAGGGAAATTTTTTTCTTCTCAACTTTGAATATCCATGTGTGGGTATGTTGGTAATTTATAAGTTCCCTAAAAATGAGTGAAGTATTAAGTATAGTCTGATTCACCTACTTAACCACTAACTTGTCACTAAATACAGCTATGCTTTTGTAATCATGGGCCAAAATTTTAAACAATTTAAAAATAATTTTTGTGTCCACAAGAAACATCTTTAATGACCCAGGAGCTGCTGTGATGAGCCAACATCATGGGCTCATAGGGATACAAACAAAACCTGTCTCTTGCAGCTGGGAAGCCAAGATGGGAAACTTTGGCAAATGTATCTTGTTTTTATAACACACATATTCTCTACCAAATTGCAAATATATATTTTATTTATTTATTATATACAAATATTATATATATAAATGTGTGAACACTTATTCGTAAATATGCATACATACATACTCCTGTTGATGCTTAAAATGCAGAGAAAATGGGATCTCTGGATTGTTTTTTGCCAGCTTGATGGGCAGTGTATTTGTTATGCCAAGACTGTGGCTCGGACACGGGCTATGCTTCTGAAAGATGGCCCAGAAACAAATGTTTACCTACATCCTTTATGGATTCCAAAGAAGCCATACAAGGCTACTGTGCCTTCAGAAATCCTGGACTCTTGCTTCTGCCAAAAGCAAACAAAATATGCCTAAAAGCTTTTAGATATGATGTTAACATGTAAATTTTTAAAGTTTTTAATTTTTTTAATTTAAGAAATTTTTGTTTTTATGTCATTTGACATAGTCAAAATTTATTCAGTGTTTAGAGAGATGTTTGATTATTCTCAGGCTAACCAGTTCTCTGTAGGCATATTAAGCTCAAAATTTAACTTAAAAATAACCTTCACCTTACTTCCCTCTAGACTACTCTGGTCTGTGTAAAAATAACTGACTGTCTAAAGCACCTTTCCCTTGCCCTATTTCTGGAGAAAAATAATAGTTTAATTGGTTTATATACATAAATATAATTTATAATGCTGATTGAATTTTTTATTCACAGAACACTTAAAAGAAAAATTAGATGACTATATTAAGCTGTGGAATGGCCTAGTGAAGGTATTTCGAAATGAGAGAAGGGAAGGTTTAATTCAAGCACGAAGTATTGGTGCCCAGAAGGCTAAACTTGGACAGGTAGGAACATGTTATTGATATCTACAATGTCATCATTTTGGATTTGATAACTAAATGATCATGTGCATTTTAAGTACCTTTTTTTTTTTACAGTGAAATGAAAATGCTGGCCTAACCAGAAAAAACTTGTATGTCACAATTGACTCTAATGCTAACTTATAGCATCTAATTTTAAACTTTGTGTAATGTATGATGTACCATATATAAGTGTTCTTTCACTCTGACTCTTTTTTTTTTTCTTTTTTAAGGTTTTGATATACCTTGATGCCCACTGCGAGGTGGCAATTAACTGGTATGCACCACTTGTAGCTCCCATTTCTAAGGACAGGTAACAACATTACCTTGCTTTTTTGCTTTCCTGGTTGAAAAGTAAACCTCGTTCTAGAAGGACAAATAACATTCTCATTCTTCTGATTCCAGTTCCATTCAATATATCAAGTGCTCTGTTTTAAGTGTTATCACTCAGCTAGTTGTTTCCTGAGGTGGACCCGGACTGACATTTTGGGCTAATTCAGATGCAGGCAGTTGGACACTTGCGATAAGCCTGGGTGTCTGATTCAAGAATCATCTGTGGTTTGGAGACTTCCTCTAGCTCACAAAGCTAAGGCGAAGAGTAATTATTTTCGCTCAAAGTAATTATTAATTGCTCCTTCTACACCATAGTAACAGTTTCAAAGATTTGAAGGAGCAAGCTTTGAAATTATAACTATTGGGGGTTTTTTATGCCCTTTTTAATTATCACTTTAGATAGTAAGGACCAGTTGATACTTGTGCCAGTTGGGGTTTGGGGTTCCTAGAAACTTGAAAGTTTAGGATCAGGCAGCTGTCCCATAGGAATGTGGTGATCCCTGTTAAATTTACAGAAATATCTGAAATAAGAGAAGACAGCATTTCTCTCCTAGTTCCAAAAGCCTTCCCTGCTTTTAGTCCAGAATTCTGCCTATTTCAGAATCTACACAAATGAGACATAACCCTGTAGTGAGAGGCATGTGTCAAAGAGAAAGACCCTGGAGGGTCTCATCATCAGAGGATTTACTGTGAAGGCCTCTAGTAAACATTTTTCACATGTCTGGTTTAATCCTCACAGCAGTCCTGCAAGATAGGCATTATTGTGTCCATTGTACTGAAGAGGATACTGAGGCTTGGAGAAGTTAATTAATTTGCCCCAAATCAGACAGCTAATAAACTGTCAAACCGAGATCTCTCTGGGACACCTTAACACTACAGCATTCATTAAGAAATCTGAGACTCATGAGAAGTGAGGAAAGAGAATAACCTTCACCTCTACAGGTGAAGACTGGCTGTCCTCTGGGGGAATAAGGAAGTAGTTTTTCACAGGATTTCCTGGCAGTCCCTCATGTCCCCCAGTGACCGTGCACTGTCCCACAAGAATTATTCCAGAAGGGAATAACACAGCTTTCTCAAATCCACTTCCACCATGTCATAATTTTAAGCCCCGTACATTTCCCCTTATCCTTGGTTTCTACATATCTAAAAAGCACCTCAACATGACTATGAAACGCGGTGATCTCTGTTTTAGGAAATGCGTTTTTAAATCCTCCTTGATAAGGTGAGCACTGGAACAAGCAGGGGACCAAATTATCTTTGCAGAGTTGACTCTGCACCCAATTAGTCATATAGTACTAGCATTTTCCTGAAGTCAGATACAATGGATGTTATTTTTTGCTCCAAATTCTCAAGCTACACGTAAGTTCTTTAGGTTTTGAGGGATTCTTTCCCTCACTTTTTAAAAACCAGGAATACAATACAGAATTCTTTTTTTTTTTAAATCAAAGCTGCTTTTTTTTTTTTTTGCAATAAAAAGGGATACCAAAAAAAAGATCAAGAAAAAGTACAGAAACAGATTTTTATAATAACTACTCCTAAAGAAATGGAAAGCAACAAAGAATTGGGAGAACTGCTAAAAATAGAGCAGGTATCATCTTTTTATACAGACACACGCATGCAGGTGCACACCCCCCCCACACACACAAACTTGTTTTGTAATGGAGGGTTAAGGAGTAAAAGTAGTAAGCAGGAAAATCTTGTAAACAGTAAAACACTGCCAAGAAAAAGTTGCCTGTGGGACCCAAGTGAAAACGAGAAAACACTATTAAGCTAAAAGACATGGCTTTTTGTCCCTGATGTTCGTCTGCAAGCTGAGGGATAAGTCTCCTCTGTCCTTTCCTCATGAAAGCAGGCTCCTTGACTCTTACAGGGCATTCACATGTACTTCTACTTCCCATTAGATATTGAAGGCCTCCAGTGCAAAAAAACAAACCGGCCAAAAAGAAACAAAAAAAAATTTTAATCAATGGCAAAGATACTATAGCAAGGCATGCTAAACTAGTCAGTTTTGGGTTCTTAAATGCTTTTTCATTTTCTGTAAATGTTTCAGAACTACATGTACTGTGCCTCTGATAGATTACATAGATGGGAATGATTATTCCATTGAACCACAGCAAGGTGGGGACGAAGATGGCTTTGCCAGAGGGGCCTGGGACTGGAGCTTACTGTGGAAACGTGTTCCTCTAAGCCACAAGGAAAAGGCCAAAAGAAAACATAAAACCGAGCCTTATCGGTAAACATCACTCCTTTATTTTCTTTCATGGAATGTTTATCTAAGTGCTTTTTTTTTTCCTTCCCCATGTACTTGTATATATATGTGGGTCCACACATACCCCTCCATTTCATCTTTGCTGCCACCATCACCACAATACAGAACCATTTGCACTGTGCCGATCATAGATGTCATAAATGGCAACACATATGAAATTGTACCCCAAGGGGGTGGTGACGAAGATGGGTATGCCCGAGGAGCATGGGATTGGAGTATGCTCTGGAAACGGGTGCCTCTGACCCCTCAAGAGAAGAGAATGAGAAAGACAAAAACTGAACCATATCGGTAATCACTAAATCACTTACATGTTTTCTTTTCTCCCGTTGCTGCTAACCTATTAACTCCTTGCTACGCTAAAACACTTGTTGTTAAAACTGTAGATGCTATGTAGATTCTGAGGACTTCTTTCCTTGCGCTATTTCAGCTTAAATTCACATTAGCTTCTTTGTAATTTTTGTCTCCCTAAATGCAGTTCCACTTTTTGCAGGGGAGGTGGGGTGTTATAAGGCATTAATTCCAAATACAAGAGAAAAAACAATCATTCTGTAAATTTACAATGCATAAATTACTTGTAATTCAAGTTTAATATCCACTTTGATGCCTTGGGTGTCATGTTAGCAGTAAAAGCAATAGCAAGAGATTTGGGTTTTTTTTCTTCCTTTTATTTTATATGCTAACTCTTACATACTAATTTTATACCAGTTAAATCTGATGAATAAGAACACATGACTTTGGCAAACGCTACCTAGACTCCTCTGTTGCTTCCTTCTCAGAAGAGCACTTGATTAAAAGGAAGCCGTATCCCAGAATCAGCTTTTGTCCCTTGTTGTGGCTCTTCAAATAGAACAGCGTATGCCGTTGTATTCTTTGGGGTCCCTTATCTGGAACATTTGACTGTATTCCAAACGAGTGACTCCAAGTGAAATGCTTGTCAAATGTTCGTATAAGCTTCTAAATATGTCTAACTTCATTTTTCTGATCTTATGGTTCTGCTTTTGGTCTCTCTTTCCCTGTGACACTATTGATAATATTAGAACTCTGTTTTGGGAAGGTGTTTCCAGTGTCATGCAAATGCTGGTGGGATTTGGGCATGTCACGATGGCAAACATAAAGAAATTATAGAACTTTAAGCTTGGTTTGACATTTCCCAAATTTCTCTTTGAAGTTATTTTTCAAAATAGTCCAGGAATTTACTGCTTACCCTCTTACCTGACTAACATAATTCTAGGAGAAAAAAATAAGAGGTAATGATTATATTTTTTATTTCTGACAATTCCATAGGCTAGTAAAGAAATTTTTTTTTCTAGTGGGCTAGAAAAATTTAAGGGAGATTTCTCTTTAAAAGACTCACTGGTTTTCATGTTAAGATGCATTTTCAAATATATATTGAGATAAGTGGGAATATATTTAAAGATCAAAAAGGCAGAGTTATAATAGAGTAATTTTAAATGACAGTTAAAGAAATGTGACATAGAAATATAGCCCAAAATTTAACAGTGCTCATGTTTTGTGAGTTAGGCAGCATACTTTAAGAAGAAAAGGAATAAGAGAATAACTTGGCTACCATGTGATTTTTCTTTAATATTGAACATATTACTTGATTCATTATTTGTCCACTTGGCAAGTATTTAATGAGCATTTACTATGTGCCAGGCACGCTTTCCTGGGAATAAGTTTTTAAAAGATCAGCTCCCTGGTGGCACTTAACATATAGTGGGTGAGAGAGAAATTGAACGTAAAACCACACAAGTAACTCTGGAGTAGCACCTGCGATAAGTGGTGTGAAGAAAAACAGAATTTTTGGAAAGGAGAGCCTCATCCAGCTTAGAGGCTCCAGATTGGCCCACTTGCCAAAGTGTCATTGGAGCTGAGACCCAAAGGATGACCCTGGGAGTCTCTCTGTGGAGGAGGGGGAGGAAGAACATTTCGGGGGAGTGCCCAGCATAGATGAAGGCCCTGAGACAGAAGGGAGTTTGGCAAGTTCAAGGCACGAGGAGAGCAGGAAAGAACGTAGAACGAGGGAGCCTGCTGAGCCTCAGAGTGGAAAGAAGCTGGCAGCAGAGGACCCATGTTGAGTCCCCTCTGCCTGCTGGGCAACTGGACTTGGATGTGGACAGAATAGAACTAAGGACGCAAGTTACGAAGTTATTGCAACAGTCCAAGCAGTGGTAGTGGTGTAGATGGAAAGGCGTAGACAGATTCAAAATATATCTTCAAGGTAGAATTAAGAGGAATTAGTGATAAATTGAATATTAGATGTGATGATGTAGAAGGTACTCTCATGGAGGCATCTCCTTAAGAATCATGATGCATTAATAATTCATTGTTCAGGGTTGGGGGACACAGGCAACAGGATATAAATTATTCTCCTATCACTTCTAATGACGGGAGTGGCTTGTCCCTAAAAGGCTACCAAATGTTTTTTTTCTCTTGTCTCAAAAAAGTACCAAATTCAAGATTCCATTCAAGAAGCCATACTGATCGCCAGTTAGCAGTCCTACCTCCTGGCCTAGTAAATAGCTCAGTCTGTTTCTTCTTTGTCATTTCTGTGCCACATTTGCAAACTCTGAATGAACTGTGACTATTCTGAGATGAATTACACCCTTATTTGGCAAGCCCCGAAGCTATAAAATTAAAAAATGACAGACTGCTTCCATGGTGTATGGTTTTGCTCACTCCGTAATGACTCATGAATCACTGTGGGAGCATTTAGCAGACCAGGACTTGTGTGGCTCAGGACTTTTTGGAGTGAAAGAGAAAATTCTACTTTTACTAAATCTGAAGGCTTAATATTTAAATCAACAAAGGAACCAAGGCTCCCTCTAATGGTGAAATGATGCAATGCTCTAATTTATAATGAGCTATATAATTCGATTTCAATGAGAAATTTTGGTAAATTCATTAAGGAAATATGAAAAGATTGTTTTGCAAAGACTTTATCATTTCTTAATGTTTGGCCATCAGCTCTGTCTCTTCTATGCATTAGTTAGATTGTATTCCAAAAAAGCTTGCTGTCTGTTGGTGAAGGGGTTTGTGTTGAATAATTATTGAAGCGTTTCTTTTTTTAGGTCCCCAGCCATGGCTGGTGGATTATTTGCCATTGAACGAGAGTTCTTCTTTGAACTGGGTCTGTATGATCCAGGTCTCCAGATCTGGGGTGGTGAAAACTTTGAGATCTCATACAAGGTAACAATTCATTTAAACAAATGATGTTTTCTAAGTAGTGACTGACCTCTGTGACTTTCAAATAAGGGCTGCGTTCTTTGGGGGGTGGGAAATAACTGTTTAAAGCGTTTCTCTAAATTATGAGGAATGACTAGCAAAAATGTATGACTTTGAAGGAAAGTAAGGCCAAATGCAAGCTCCAGACTTACCACATGTTTATGTGGCTCACCTGAAAATTGAGGCCAGCAAACTTCAGAAATAAAAAATACTTCCTCCTTCCCCTACCTGAGGCTTTCTGTACATTGGAGCCTTTTGTTATAGAAGCCCTTTGGAGAATCTGCATGTGTTGGGGCCACCTTTGACCATCCACTGACATAGTGACCCTTTATTACTGTAGGACATGATTCAGGGTGGAAGCAGATCCCAACAATGACTATCCGTCCTCAGACTGACAGTGGCGCTGCCTTTCTGCAGCATCCTCATCACTGAGCCAGCCCTTGAGCACTAATGCCTTCCATGCCCCATTTCCCAAAAGAAATACAAAAAACTACTGTACATTACAGTTTGAGTTAAACAAATATTCATGACCTTGTCTTAAATGTCCAGTGCTTGGTACTGTGAAGAAGGAGAATAACTTGGTCTTTGCTCCCAAGGAACTCATGCTCTAAGAGACTAGAATTATATTCAAATTCATAGTATGATAAGAAGATAGAATCCCATTTGGTTGGTGTGATTAAGAAACAGCATCCCACTGGAGGTAGAGTTTGAGGCAGAACGAGAAAGATGGGCATGGTATCAATAAGCAGAGATAAAAGCAGGGGAGGGAGTCTTCTAAGCAAATAGAATAGGGAGTGGTACAAAGGTGAAACACGATGTATTCAGGAAACAGTTAGGAACATAGTCTGGGCAGAATCTGACAGCATGAATGAGACAGAGACATCAAGAAGATAAAGTGGACAGGTACGTTAGTACCATATTGAAGAGAGCCTTTCATGCTGAGCTAAGAGATTTTTACTTAATTTGATAAGCAGTGGAAACCCATTGAAGATATTAGGCAAGGGAATAACATGACCCGAAGCTGCTCTTCGGCTAGAATAATCGCTTGCTATAAATAAGGATAGCATTGAAGAGAGAGAAGCCAAAGGTAAAGAAGCCAGGCAGGAGATTATTATAATAATCACCCGGGTGGGAAATATATTAGCAATGGAAATGACGAATGATGTTAGGAGTGGAGACTCTGCACAGTTTGGCAAGGTTACATTGCAAAAAGGTTGGAGCTATCATGACAAAGGAGGAGGCCCTTAGCAGCAGTGTATTATTGTTTTCCTTACTGCCTCGTTTGCTATCATATGAGTTTGAAAAACAAGCAAGTTACTTTAAGATTTGTTCAGTTAATAAATTCCCTGTGGATGCCATATTTAATTAAGATTTCAGATTCACAGTTATAAGACGAATTTTCAGCTATAATTGATTTTGCCATTTGAAACAACTTCTATGTGTGTTTTCCTTGACAGATATGGCAGTGTGGTGGCAAACTACTGTTTGTCCCCTGTTCTCGTGTGGGACATATCTACCGTCTTGAGGGCTGGCAAGGGAATCCTCCACCCATTTATGTCGGGTCTTCTCCAACTCTGAAGGTGAGTCTTTTGGCTGGAAGTGGACAAGGCCAGGGAACGAACATTTATGAACCACATGCTGCGGTCGTCAGGTAAACGTCAGCTCACTGAATGGGAAGAATCTCTTAAGCAGTCCCACAGATCCTCACGTTTACCTTAGGCTAGACTTATTCATGAAATATCTCATTGTTCTTTGAGATTATTCATTGTATCCCATTCGGATTAAAGTGTCTGTATTGAATGTTCTCCACGAAGACAATGCAGATCAATTCAAAAAGCACTAACACTCTGTAGGAAAGCAATGGAAAGGAAAAAATCAGCTCCCATTAGTCACAAATGAGTAAAATATTTTTTAACATACATATTTATTTTAAATATATCAAAATGACAAATAGCCATGTCCTGCAAGACCTAATTTCACAGCAACATATTCTACGGACATCTTCTCAAAATGTACTGTGCTGGATGGTGGGGTTTTCTTTTTTGTTTAAAAAAATGTATCATATTGAGTTTTTATAGTAAACAAAAGCAAATTTTAAACAGTGCTTGCAAAAGATTCATGTCTTTTGTCCCTCAGACCAGGGACAAACCAGGGAAGCTTCCAACAGAGGCCAGGTGTTCCATTGCTAAGAGGCCACCGACCCCTGTCCTTGACAGCAGAACTTTGAAGTGTCTTTGGGGGCTGCTGTCCTAAGTTCTGGGACCCTCTAACTCTGGTGCTCTTCATTGTCTGGAGTCTTTAACCAAGTCAAGGGCAGAAGGAAGATGATTATTGGATGCAGATGCAACTTGGGACAGTTCCCAAAAGGGGAATAGGTGATGGAGGCAGAGATAGCTAGGTTTTAAGAACAAACACAGAGCTTTCTAACTGGCCAAATTATCTTAGAAGTGGTGAAATAGAGCCCCAGCTACAACAGGGGGTGAAATTAACATAGCCATGCTGAAATAAAGATGCACCAAATCAACAGCAGGCCTGACCTTTGAGTCGGATCCACAATCAGGAAGAGCTGATGAAAGTCAGATTGATTCAAGCAGGTCTGTGCTGATAGGAAAAGAAAAAGAGGAGAAGGAAAAATTCACCCACTCTAAAAATTAAATGTAGCCTCAGAAAAACTACCCAGTCAATGTCGTGTTCAGCATGCTCTCAGTGAGTGCCTCGAATGTGCCTGGCACTTTCTTTTCTCCGATTATAGCACCAGGCTCTTCAGTCACCAGGGTGCCAGTGGCCTACATCAATTTCCCAGTCCATTTGTCTTCTCTGAGCTTCAGACCATAATCAATTGTCTTATAAAATTATCCTCCTAGATATTTCAATGTCGACATAGTCGAACTTTTCAACTTTCTCTCAAAAACGATTCCCTTTCCCATATTCTCTATTCTCCCATGATTGAAACCTAGGGGGCATACTAGGGTTGTCTAACTCACCTCTCACCTTACCCTTATCAGGCTTGCCCTGATAAATCTACCTCATACATGTCTCTTAAGTCCATTGCCTACTGTGCTCAGTCAGATCTTCAGCTCTCTCCCATGGGTATTAAACAGCCTCCCACGTGGCTCTCTGCTCTCAACTTCAGTGTCCTTCCATCCATCCTCCACTCACCACCAGTGTTACTCCTTTGAAAATTAAATCTGAAAATTAAATCTGCTTAAAACCTTTTGCTGCCTCTCATATAAAATATAATAATATTAATAATCGCTAACCCTTTTGGATTGCCTACTAGGTACCAGACACAAATATAAATGCTTGCCGTAAGTTTTTTTTTTTCATTTTTAATTTTTACCATAAAATAAAGACTATGATTATTCTCATCTTAAAATGAGGAAAGTGAGGCAAGTTTTCTCTTTGAACCCTGCATTCTATTTATGTAAACTCCTTGGAGGACTCCAAATGCACTTTGGTTGGTCACACTTCATTTGCATTTCTGCTTGCCCTCAACTCAATTCTCACCTAATTAACCACTCTTTCTAGATTGAGCCATCCAGCATCCCTCCATGGTGCCCCTCTGGCCCTCTCCACCCCAGACAAATGTTCCTTCTTTTTGTTGCTATAACCCTATGCATGTGTACTTAATTCTTCACATTCATTAGTGTCTAGAAGACATGGACTGTGTCTAAATTTTGGATGGGTTTACAAGGATTCAAAATACTTAGCTATAATCGTGCTCTTATAGGATACTGCTGCTTAAAACTTTGTTGAAGCCACTGTCTTTTGCAAGGGCATATTCACCCTTTCATAGTTATCTTGTAGTCCAGAAAAAAATGTAATAAGAATGCTAGGTTTTCCTACTCCTGATGTAAAACAGGGGTCGGCTACTATAGCCAATGGGCCAGATCCGGCCCTTTTTAGTAATTCAAGGTATATTGGAGCACAGCCCACACTCATTTGTTTATACATTGTCTGCGGCTACCTTTTCAGCAGGTTGAGTAGTTGCAACAGAAGCTGTATGCTCACTAAGCCAAAAATACTTACACTCTGGTCCTTTATCCACAAAGTTTGCTTATGCATGATAGAGAAGGCCAACAGACTAGATTGAGTATGTGCTAAATCTGTCACATATATTTGTGCCTACATGCAGCATCCCGTAAAACCTTAAGAGTTAAATCTTTGTCAGTTATCATAATGTCAACTGATTTGCACCAACCGCAGAAAATACCCATTTGATTCTGGGTTATGGTGAAATGGTCTAATTATAGTTGTAAGACCAACAAAGCCACTCACAAAAATGTGTTTTATCAAACAGAGCTGTTATTTTTCATGATGGTTTCTGAAATGGGATTCTTCCCTACATATGCTAGTAGTATGGAGATAATTCTGGGAGGGGTACCAGTGTCTAGTCAGCCTCTCTTAAACCCTCTCTAGGTATCAGTTTCTTCCTTTAGACGCAGGATAGAATATATTCTCTGAGACCTGCAGCCAAGAGTCTGTGTCTATCACTTTTTGAACATGCATGATGATTTTATCCTTGGCCGTTGATGTGTTAGAGTCATTAGCTCAGTTGCATTTGTTGTTTAATTAAATATTAGGTCTTACTGAAATAAGTTTGTTTTATGTTGGTCATATTTCATATGTCTAAGGTAAGCTGTTTATGACATTACAAATATTTTTATTTGTCTCATGATATTAAATTTCTTTGTTACAGAATTATGTTAGAGTTGTAGAGGTTTGGTGGGATGAATATAAAGACTACTTCTATGCTAGTCGTCCTGAATCAAAGGCGTTGGCGTATGGGGACATCTCTGAGCTGAAAAAGTTTCGAGAAGATCACAACTGCAAGAGTTTCAAATGGTTCATGGAAGAAATCGCATATGATATCACCTCACACTACCCTTTGCCACCCAAAAATGTTGACTGGGGAGAAGTAAGTATCAGGGAAATTCACATCTCAGAGTGTGTGTGTTTGGAGACCGAGTTTGGGAGAAGGCCGAGAGAGATGCAAATGAATGAAAGAGAAGAATTCTTGGGGGAAAGTTTGGGTAAAAACTATCTGGTAACTTCCCCTCCTTTCCACCAGGCAGTTACAGCTACCCTGACTGCCCAGCCCTGTGTCCCCTCCTCACAGCCTTTGCACATGGGGCTTTCTAGTTGGGAAGGAACACTGTCCACTCTTTCCAGATCCTGCCACTTCTCTGCTCCTCAGTCTGACTCCCTTTCTTGGTTAATTCCAACTTATTCTACTGCTCTCAATGTAGATATCCCCAGTCCTGAAAAGCCTTTCTTATTCTTTCCTACTCCATCAAAAAGTCTCAGTCCTGTGATTTGTCCATGAATTTTCCTAACACAAAACTACCCCTCTCTCAGCCAGTGTGTAAGTGCTTGTTCACCATTGTGTTCCAGTGAACTAATGCAGAGGCCCCATATACAGTAGGCACTCAGACAATGCTTGCCAAGTGAATGAATCAATGAATGGTAACTGAAAATAATTAAAATCAAAAGCATTGATCTGTGTTGTCCTTTCTTGGTTTCTTCAAACTTGCCTTTGTAAGAGTGTGCATTTCTCATTCATCCACCCTTGTGGATGCTACCTCATAACTGTACTAAACATGCCATGAAATTTCAAGGCTACATGCTTTTGTTTAATTATGTGTCCAACAAATATTGGTTGAGGGCCTTCTATGTGCCCGTCACTCTTCTAGACAGGAAACAAGGTGAATGAGGTCCTTTTCCTCAGGAAACTTACATGCTAATGGATGAGAGGACCCCCCCCAAAAAAAAAAAAAAAAACAGGGAAAACGAAGGTAATGATAGATGGCGGTCAGGGCTGTAATGGAAATAAGCAGGTGATGTTCAAGAGGACAAAGGGACCGGGTAGAGAAGGCTTCTCCGAGGAGGTGACATTTAATCTGAGATCTGAATAATGAAGAGCCAGGAAACCAGAGAACTAGAAAAGTGTTCCAGGTAAAGAAAATGGTGACTTTGGAGGCTGTGAGTCAGGAAATGCTTTGCATGTTCGATAAGCAGAAAAGAGCAGATTAAATCAGGTGAAGTGGCAGGCAGGTGAGGAGGGGGCCCTGTTATCCTGAGTGTGGTGAAAAGTCATACAAGGGTTTTAAACAGGAAGGTAGCATGATTTGATTTATGCTCGGGGTGGGGATAGCAAGTTCTCTCTTGGTGTTCTGGACTTGTGCACGGCCTGGGTGGAGCTGTGAAGTGGATGTTAAGCTGTGTATTGATAATGCTGAAACCCAGGGCACAGCCAAATATACATCTAATGATGTGTGTTTGGGGCCACCAGCAGGTGGATTGGTTTGTGGGACTAAATGAGAAAAATATAGATAGGGAAAAAAAGACAAGATCTGTTCCAAAAGAGCTCCAACATCTTAAGTTTGGGAATAGAAGTCAACAAAGGACACTGTGCTACTCTCTCTGCACCTCTTGTTTTACTGCCTTTTTCCTGTACCCTTATTTCACCTCTGTGTGCTGTGACAGCAAGTTATGTTTAAGTCTCAACTAGACCATAGCCCCTGGCAGTTCAGACTCCGTTTTTGGTTGTCTTTTAACCTCTGAGAACACCTAATTAGTATAGTTGCCTTCTATGTAAAAGGAGAGAATTCTCTCGGTGATCTTGTCCAGTCCCAGGGCTTTAAAAACATCTATGAGCGAAGGACTCCAATTTCTACCTTCAACCTAAATCAGTCTTCCAGAGCTCAGACAAGTATATCCAACTGCCGACCTGGCATCTTCACTTGAATGTCTAATACACATTTCAAACTCACCTAATCCAGCACTGACCTCCCTGTCTCCCCTCCCCATCGCCCCTCCCCAGCCTGTCTTTGCTGATTGCTCAGGCCAAAGCTTTGCAGTCTTTTTTGAATCCTTTCCTTCTCTCTCACTTTACATTTAGATCCAGACTCCAACCTTTTCTTACTGTTGTCTAAGCCACCACATCTCGCTGAGGCTAACTTTGCCTTCCTACAGCCTGTTCTAAACACAGCAGTCAGACTGATCTTTCTTAAATGATCCTGTTACTCCTGTTAGAAACCTGCAGTGACAGCCTCTTTCCCTCGGAGGGAAGGCCAAGTCCTTTCTAGTGCCCTCCTGGGCCAGCATATCCAGCCCCATTCCTCTCTGGCCTCATCTGCTGCTACTCCCCTCACTTAGTCCAGCCCCACCGTCCTCCTTACTTAACACAGGAAGCCTTTGCTGTCCTCTCTGCCTGGAGTGCTTTCCCTGTGCATGGGTGGCTAACTCATGTATATACCTCAAGTCTGCTTCAGTGTCATCTTCTCCATGAGATCCACCCCGCTATCCCCCAACACTCCTGGCCACACATCCCCAACCCCCTTAACTTGCTCTTTTTCTTTTCTCTTTCATGGCACCTATCACTTTCTTTTTTTTTTTAAGATTTTATTTCTGTCTTTCTAGGGAGGGTGAAAGAAAGGGAGGGAAACATCAGTGTGTGGTTGCCTCTCGTGCACCCCCTGACTGGGAATCAAACCTGCGACCCTTTGGTTCACAGACCGGCACTCAGTCCACGGAGCCACACCAGCCAGGGAACACCTATCACTTTCTAACATGTCTGTTATGGTTTGGCTTCTGTTCTGTCTTTCCTTCCCTAGAATATAAGCTCACTGGGGCAAGGATCTTCATTTTGTTCACAGGTGTGTCAGAGCCTACAACATACCTGACACAGTACTCCCTTACTATTTGATGAGTAAATAAATGCAGAAGTAAACAAGTAGATGGAATTTTCTGTCTTCCCTTTACAGGCTCACTCTGACTACATCTTCAGTTTAGCCACTTCCCATTCTGTCCCCAGCACCTTGCGCTTCCCTTCTCTGCCCTCCCTGCACATTCCAGGGTAAGCCCCCCACCAGCTGCTCCAGGGGGGCAGGTGGAGAGGCTCCTTCCTCCGCATGTTCATCCCTCCCTTAGTCCTGGCTGACGCTTAGCCCTCAGCTTCCCTACAGACCTGAGAGTCCTCGGGACCATGATGTGCTCCTCTTTGTATCTTTTAAAGCTCTTATACTGTCCCAGGGACTCAGTCAGTAAAACATTTTATCCAAATACTATAATAATTTATCATTGAGATATATAGTATTTCCAAAAAGGAAAAAAGGTTATTTTTATACAAAATGTGCATTCCTAAGGTGAAAACCTGTGTTGGTTTTTCACTTACACCATCCAGTTCCCATAACTTTGTCCCTCTGGGTTCATGGGGACAGCTGCCAAAAGTGCCACGTAGCCATTTGGAAGTTACCTTACAAACCCAGTTCTGGTCGAGACCCTAGGGCCAGGGTCTCTGACCACTGCAGTTAGGTATCTCTGTTTGCTTCTCACTAACAGGAATTATCATGAATTTGAGATTGTGCTGAATAGTGTCTTTTAATGTTTTTCTCCTGTAGTATTTTATCAAAATCTATAGCCCAGTGCCCTATGTCAGAATGAGCTCATTCCAATATTAACTTAAAGACCATAAATTATTTGAAAGACGTGCTCTAAACTGCTCCAAGACAGACAAAACAATAATAACCCGGCCTTACACATACCCAGGTTTCCACTGTGAACTGCAACATTTAACACGAAGTTCTTTACTCTTATGTTAGAACTTAATAAAAACTAAACAGTTGCCTGCCTTTTGGTTCTTGGTTCATTTTTTTAGATCAGAGGCTTTGAAACTGTTTACTGCATTGATAGCATGGGAAGGACAAACGGAGGCTTTGTGGAACTGGGACCCTGCCACCGGATGGGAGGGAATCAGGTAAATAACCTCCTTGCACATTGAAATTGCTTCTTCAATGACAACTGCCAGGCTTATTGGTCACGGGGTCTCTTTTGCTTTTCAATTTGGTGGTAATGTTTGTTTGGGAAAGTAATAAAGTAAAAACATTCTGTGAAGAAACTAACAATGCTCAATCTTTTTGTGACACAAGGGTATAATGGCGGTACTGCTTTTCACACAAGCGGTCAGAATCTAGAATTTATGTCTAAGAAATCAGACCATACTCTTGTGTGACTATGGGTGTGCAAGCCTAGCTCCCTAACAGTTTGATTTGCAAATATTATTCAGTATGCCACATTTCCTCCCAATATGCTGGAATGTTATGCCAGTAATGTATATTTTACTGTTCTATTTTCCTACTTTCTGTATTTTTCTGGCCTTTAATTTAGATTGTGAAACATCAGGCCTGTTTTCACTTTTTTATTTTCTCAATGTTGATACGTGATAAATATGTGTTAATGACCCATTCTAAATCTAAAAGGATAAAGAGCATAATCCTTCAGGAGTGAGTAGGGTCTTTTGCTAACATCAGAATGAATATATTTCCTGTCTTTGGACTTACAGTTCTGAACATACAAAAATTTATAGAAAAATAAGATAGCCGTTGAGTTTCTTTGTTTTTGTATATCAGCAGAGAAGGTGCCTGTTATTTTCTTACTTCTTTTTTTTAATAGCTTTTCCGAATCAACGAAGCTAATCAACTCATGCAGTATGACCAGTGTTTGACAAAGGGGCCTGATGGATCAAAAATCATGATTACACACTGCAATCTAAATGAATTTAAGGAATGGCAGTACTTCAAGGTATTCTGCATTTCAACTTACGAAATAATAAGTATATGCTATTTATTTTAATAACACCTGTCATGACTAAATGAGAGGGAAATACAAGTCAGTTTGAATGCTGGTTTTAAGATTGATACTTCTAAATTCTACACCTGTCATGTAGAACTTAGATGTATAAATCTTAAAACCAGCATTCAAACTGACTTGTATTTCCCTCTCATTTAGTCATTGTATTTTCCGAAGCACTAGTGACTCATTGTTCCAAAATGAAGCATCACTTTTATTCTCTGGTACAGTATTGTCATGTAATGAGGTCACAGGATGTCCACGAAGACCCACTAATTTCAGTAACCCGGGAAAATCCATGTTCTGTAAGGACACGTAGATGTAACATTAAAAATACTGTTTATATTTCATATTGTCCAGCAGGTGGAGGTAGAGACAGACAAATAACACTTGGAAAGCTAAGCCTTCACAGCTTCCTTTATTCCCAAAATAGAGAAGTTAGATAAATGTTGCCTGTTTCGGGCTTTAAAGGTCATATTTACTTGTTTAGGTGACACTCTGAAAAGGAACAGTTTTTCTCTTTTAGCTGTGAATATTCAGCGTCCTATGCCAAATTGAGAATTCCAATGTATAAATGGCTTTATATTTTATAATTTTCAAAGTCTAGACTTGGCTAAAATAAATTTATTGTAAACCATAATGTTGGGGAAGCTGCCCCAACTGAAAGAACCTGGCAACCCTCAACTTTATTTACTCAGTTAATATTTTTATAATGCCCTGCCTGTCGTGCAAGCACTTGTTTGCTATGCGGGCATGTTATTATGACCCAGCTTACTGTTCCCAGTCATCAGCATTCATAGGTAATTACTGTGAAGAGGTATGTGTCTGGTGCTGATTTTTTTTTTTAATAATAAGTTAGGAAAAAGAGAATCAACCTGAATCCTGAAGAACAGAGCATTTGTTTCCACAAAGAAATGAGTAATAGCAGTAAGCAGTAGGGGTCAGTGAGAACAATATGAGTAAAGTACTCATAAAGAAGGCTAAAAGTCCAGGAACTACCATTGAGAAGTAATAGATAAAAAAATGAAATGTATGTATTTTAGATATTTTAAAGGGCACAGCACCAAATTTGTGCATCAAACATTACTAAATATACAGGGTGGGGCAAAAGTAGATTTACAGGTGTGAGTATGTGAAACATAGAGCTTATTATGTTATTAGTTATTTGTATTACTTATCTTCTCATTGTTACATTTGTTACCCTTACTTATGATTTATCTTTTAGATAATGGTGGCTGGTAATTTAACCAACAACCAATGAAAGGGGATACTTAAACTTACTTTTTCCCACCCCTAGACACCAAGACCCGATGATGTAGTGACCTCAAAAAATAGCTAAAGCACGTCATACTACAGTAGCAGAGAAGGAAAAAATGCAGAAATCAAAACAAGCACAATGTCACAGCACAGCAGAAAAGAGATTAATAGGAGGAATTATTTCTGATGAGCTTTATATAGGAAGTATCACTGAGGTATAAAAAGGCTACTTATGGAGGGCAAATAAGAAAAATGGGTGAGCAAAGGCATGGCATGAAAGTGTGTAGAAAATTCTAGGAGTCACATTTAGTATAGTATCCCTAAATTGCCCTCCATGTGAAAGAACATTGAACTTCATTTTGTAAGTTTTGGAGAACAGTTGACATTATCTGAGGAATACGGTAATAGGAAACAATGGATACTTTTATGAAAATAATTCTGAAACATTGTAAAGTATGAACTCTTAAGCTTTATCAGGAGTTCTCAAATGCTCTGGTCTCTGGATTCCGTGTATACTCTTAAAAATTATTGAGACTCTCCTCACACAGATTTTGTTTATGTGGATTATAGCTAACAATATATCCTAAATTGTAAATTAAGTCTGAGAAGTTTCACAAGTATTTATGTGTTAATTTATAACTTATGTAAAACATACTAGCCCTATTACATGTGAATATAAATAACACTTTTCATGAATAACTATTTTTCCAAAAATAATGAGAAGAATGGCATTATTTTATAGTCTTGCAAATCCCTTTAATGTCTGGTTTAGTAGAAGGCAGCTGAATTCTCATATTGCTTCTGCATTCAATTGATATGATATGTTGTTTTAGTTGGAGTATCTGAGGAAAATCTAGCTTCACATACACATACAGTTGGAAAAGAGGAGTAATTTAGTAGCCTTTTCAGATAATTGTGGCTATTCTTTGATGCTACACAAGTCAATAAGTGATAGTTTCTTAAAAGTTATTTGCCATGTAGAATCTGAAACCATATAAGTGAGCATTCTTTCCAATGTTAAATTAAAGTCCGTTGGTCGGTCTTACACTTTGAATGGATCCTTTACCCATGTCAGCTTTTGTAACATCGTGTTGTTCTTTTGGAAAATTGGTTCACTAAGTTATGGTCTCCCAAATGTTGATACATTTCATTGTACAATTTCAAAAACAATGTGAGTATAAGGAAGCTATCAAGCTCCTGGTGGTGGTGACAAGTTTTCAAAAATTCGTAATTTTTGCTTGAAAACTCAAATTGTATCAGTGGCAACAAACACTGTCAGATTTGTGGATTTGTTTTTTGTGGGTTTTTTTTCCTTGAAGGGACAGGCTCACTTCATTTTCAAGAAAATGTCTACAGAGTTCCAGGTTTGAATAAGTATAGTTTGTCCATGAGTTGGCCTTTCATGTTCAAAATGACATACCATGAAAAAAGCAGCTAGTTGACTCTCAAGTCAAATAATTGCAGATGTACTTTCCCTCAAGATAACCGTGGTACTTCACTGTACAAAAGTGTTTTATGCATGTTCCCCATTTCATCTTACGGAATATTTTAAGTATACTCAAGGGTCAAGATTTAATAAAGCTAATAACTTCTGCCTGGACAGGTACATGTAAAAAGGACATTCTTCAGTGAAACAGACTTTTTTTTAGCTGTTCACGTGTGGCCATGAAGAATGTGACTGACTAGCAGTTTCGTGTCACTGTTTATGCGGTGCTAGCACCTTGACCCACCATTGCTTTTGCACCATCACTATAAATGTCAATACGATGAAAAAGACAAATGGGATCTTTGTATCATGAAAATGGTTTCACCTTACAGACAGAATCTCAGAGAGTCTGAGTACCCCTGTCTGAGAAGCCCTGACCTATGTGGAGGAACCTGCAACAGATGATGAGGGCTGTCCTAAGGCATGCGCAGTGGGGGTGGAAGGGTGCATGCCAGAGACATTGCGAATATCACGAGGGAGGGACAGAGGGAGAGAGGGAGGGAAGGTGCAACACGAGTGCCTCTATCCTGAGGACTGGAGAAGCCGTGTTATTAGTCAGAATAGGAACCAGAGAGATGGGTTTGGAGGGAAGTGTACTGAGTTTCGATTTACATGGAATTTGAGGTACCAACAGCACACTGTGACTTGTAAGTCATATGTGCTTGTATAAATAATAAAAGCACTTAGAAGACTGAGACAACTGAGAAATCCAAAGTCAGATGTGTTTGGTTGGTTAAAGCCTGTCCATTTTGCTTGCAGTACTATCGTTTTTTAAATTTTTTTCATTTTTCAAGTACGGTTGTCATTCAATATTGTATTAGTTTCAGTTGTACAGCACAGTGGTTAGACACTTAATATAACTTACAAAGTGATTCCCCCCATACGTCTGGTACCCACCTTATACTGTACATAGTTGTTATAGTTATTACAGTATTATTGACTGCATTTCCTAGGCTGTACTTTACATCCCCATGACTATTTTGTAATGGAACAGAAGTATACCTATATATACCTGTTTGGGTTATTAATCTATGACAGGAGGGACAAGAATATACAATGGGGTAAGACAGTCTCTTCAGTAAACTCTGTTGGGTAAACTCTTTTTCACGTACATGTAAAAAAATGAAACTAGATCATTTTCTTACACCATATATAAGAATAAACTCAAAATAGATTAAAAACTTAAATGTAAGGCTTGAAACCATAAAACTCCTAAAAGAAAACATAGGCAGTAACCCTCTGACATACTCTTAGTGTTTTTTTTGGATGTGTGTCCTTGGGCAAGGGAAGCAAAAGAAAAAATAAACAAGTGGGACCACATCAAACTAAAAAGTCTTTACACAGCAAAGGAAACCATCAACAAAACGAAAAGATGACCTACTTGATTCGACTTAACTTCATATGAAAGCCAAATAATGACTTCTAACCTCAGTGACATCAAAAAAGTAGACATTTAAAACTTCTTTTTCCTGTGTTTTCCACAGAACCTGCACAGATTTACTCACATTCCTTCAGGAAAGTGCTTAGACCGCTCCGATGTCCTACATCAAGTGTTCCTCTCCAGCTGTGACTCCAGTAAAATGACTCAGAAGTGGGAAATGAATAACATCCACAGTATTTAGAACAATGAAAGCCTGCCTACGGACACGTAAATTATCACAGGACTGAAAACCGCCTGAAACCTGCTGCAACTACTACTAACTCTGTACAGCTCCCAACCCAGAACCTCCTGATCAGTTCGAAGAACATTGATAAACTGTGATTTTACAATAACATTATCATCTGCAGTTACTGTTTACAAAACTGCTTTTACCTTAAACTTTGTAGATGTTTACATCTTTTTTTGTTTTGTTTTAAGATGATGTTGGTAATTTGTGCATTTAGCTCTGTTTAGAACAGAGCTGAAAGCATTGTTGTCTTCTTTGGGATTACACTCAGGGGTCTGAAAGGCAGTTTGATTTTTTTGTTTTTAACACACTTGAAAAAAGGTTGGAGTAACCAGACTTTCATAGATGACTTGGTGATTATCAACCTGTTTGTCTTTAATTTTACATCGTTTTGAAGCACTGCCACAGGTTATTAGCCAAGGTGGCCTTCCTTCACAGTCATGCTGCTTTTTTGAAAGGTGAATTTCAACACATTTAGTGCCTCTTTCATTTCTCAGTATATATTTCAAGAGCTTTCGATGAAATTTACAAGATGATAATAATGGAATTGTCACCGGTATAAGGAGTACTTTTACTACTCAGAAATGAATTTATGTGCTACCCTTTGTTCTGAAATTGCATGTGGTATGGCTTGGGAAAATTGACAATAGGAAAACATCCCGAGACTCATCCATAGGGATTGGAGATTGTTTGTCATTAAGTCCCTTACTTGCGGGCATTCTCAGTGCCCTCTGTTGGTGCCAACTCCTAAGAGAGCAAGGGGGTGTACCAACCAGAGAAAAACTGTCCACTGACATCTGGGCTTTACTTTCCCCCAATACCTATCATTATAGGAAACTATAAATAATTCTCAGTTTGAAATCTTGGAATGGGAGTAACAAAAGCCACAAAACACCACTGTAAACAAACATATCAAAGGTTCATTCTGACTGAGGTAAGAATTTCCAAGCCCTTGTTAGATTAAGCCTTACAAAGTTCCTGTGCATTCTGATAACCTAAGCTGTGTGACCGTTCAGGCCGAGAGTGAATGGATGTTTCATTTACATCTACATCCAAATGAAATTCCTTGTACATTTTTAAAATTAAAAAAAAAAAACTATTTAAAAATACAATTCATTAACAAATACAAACTCCTTTCTGTTAGATTAGGTGTTATTTCCCTCGTGTTTCTTAATTTTTCTTAGGAAGCATATTCCTATTAGTATTTTTCCAGTGAAAAGAAGTCTTGTTTGGATTTAAACATTTATTAAGACAGTTTATGAAAACCAAATACTGCAAATGGTCAGATTTTAATTTCTAATAGTCTTTTATTGCTCAAAATATTAAAATGCTCTGTTGAGTTGGGGGAAGAAATGACATGAGGTAGGACATGGCAAGTAAATTAAGCATTTTCGATCCTGTAATCATGATATTGTTACAATGAAAGAACTTCGCAAACTACTGCCAGAGGGAAATATTTTTAATTAAAGCGCAGAAAAGGAAAAAAAAATAACCTGCATTTGTTAAAGAAAAGCCTACAAATCTGTTTCTTCAAGCTTAGTCCTTAAATTTGGAGAGTCAGTTAAACATCCTAAACAGAGTTTTACTTATAATTTTGAATTGTCAATTTGTATTTTGCTACTGATCTATGATCAATCATTTTAACTTTTCACTCACCTCTCCTAGGGATGTTTTAAAAGGAAAACATTTATATGCTTATATAATTGCAAAATAAATCTACTATAAAAAAGAAAGTAAGAGGTTGGTACTTTAATTACCTGTGTTGGTAAATAGGCTCCATTTTTCTTGTTGAATAGATTATAACCTTGTTAACTATGCATAGGCCTAAAAAAGGTAGCACATAAAATGTGCATGTAAATTTTAAATGGGTATTTTGTGCAATTCATTAAGATACTCTATGAAAATGATTCTCTATATTGAAATCAGAAACCTTACCAAACAAAAAAACATCAGAAATTGCTGCCATAATGACTATTTTCTACTGTAGGCTGCTTTGGAAATAATTCCCATATCCTTGCTTTGTAAGTTGATAATATCACTATGCATTTCTACACATTTTATAAATTTGATTTGTGCAGATTTTGATACACTGTATGTTTCTGTAGAAATTGTATAAATATTCAAAATTTTATTAGGGATAAATTTGAGAGGTTTATGTATATCTTAATTCTGGGTTGCTTGTTTTTTAGGTGAGAAAAAATAAAATACTGTATTTTAATTCATGGTTTTTTTTAGTACTTGTAATCATTTCTAAATCTAAACACTGTACATTTGAAATAAGTTGATTTTATTGTTCATAAGATAAACTAACACAACAGCTAAAATGTCACAAACCATAGTTAAATGTTGAATATGTGCTTGAGTGTTGGTTAGAATTCTACTTACACTGTGCTTAGAATACTCAGAGCTTACCTGTCTGGTTGCCTGTGTATAGCAATTTTTTAAACATCACTTTCTGATTTCAAAAACCTCACCAACATAAATATATCTTTCTTGACAGTGTATTCTACAATATAATGCCTATTGAAAGCAAACATTTCTTTTAAGTCAAAATTCCTTAAAGACCAAGTGAGTAGAAAGAAGGAAAGCCTACCAAAATGAAGTTAAAAATAGGCCATCAGACCGTGTGGCACAAAACAAGGCGTCTCAAGAAGATACGGCAACTAACATCCAAGTAAGTGACTGAGTTGATTTGGGAAACTTACTCTAAACTGACTAGGCTACTGCTGTGTCTTCCACTTCTCAGCTGCTTTGCCTAAGAAATATGAACAAGTGACATAGTCCAGAATGGAGTAAATGAGGGCTCACATATGTCTTCAGATAGTCTCTCATGGGAATCTTGGAACGAATTCTCTTTATAGATAGAATGTAATTGGGAAAAATCCACTTATAATTCAGTGAAAAATATGACAAGTACCTGACCTGAGCCAGATCCTAGTAGGCCAATAGTTTGGGTATGTGAAAATAAATCCATGTGAAAGCACTTACAACTATTGAGCATTATGAAAATGCATATTATTCTTTAGAATCAATCTGTTGTAAGAAAATGAACGAAAGTCAGAATGATTTGGTAGAAACACTGTCCCTGGAATTAGAGATTAAAGGAGGGACTGCCTCTAAATTCAATAATTGCTTTGTAATTCTCATTTTTTTAATTTTTAAATGCCCATAATTGAGGTTGTTGGATGTCAGTTTTCTGAGTGAATCAGGCCTGGCACCCACATCTGAACAGAGGTGGGATGAAGGATTCTGTAATTTTCAAAAAAGACTGATGTTATAATCTGGTTATCTGAATAGTAGTATAATACGGTGGACTTATCTGTATTGGAAACCCTGTTCCACAAGTTACTTGTCAGACTTTTTTTTTAAATTTTTTTTATTTTTAGAGAGAAGGGGAGAGGGAGAGAAACATCAATGTGTGGTTGCCCCTGGCACGCCCCCTAGTGGGAACCTGGCCCACAACCTAGGCATGTGCCCTAGACTGGGAATCGAACTGGCAACCGTGTGGTTCACAGGCCTGCCCTCAATCCACTGAAACACACCAGCCAGGGCTACTTGTCTGACTTTGGATAAGTTATTTAACCTCTATACCTCAGTTTTCCCTTTTGTAAAGTGGGGGTAATAATAGTGTTTATTTCATAGGATTGAGTAAATTAACCTATATAAAATGCTGAGAATGATTCTTGCATATAGTCAGGGTAATATAAATGTTAGCTGTCATCTGTCAATAATCAGATTGAAGACAGCTACACTTCACATCTTCTGTAAAGGCTATATGTGTGTGTACCTGTGCTTCATCTGTGAGATATTATCTCCACTTTATAAGTGAAGAAATGACGTGCAGAAGTTAAACTTCCTCTTCTTAAATTAGGGGTACAGTGGTTATCCACAGGGGAATAAACTGTTACCTACTTCACCCCGTTTGTATAACATGTGTAGAATGTAGTTTGCAGTGGACCGATTTAACCCTTGGATAGAGAACTAAGTGCATCTTGAAGAATGTGTTTTTTAAATTACGAAACTTGTCTTGGGGTTCTGACATGAGCAAATAAACCCTAGCTGTATTAATGATTAAATGCACAAAACTTGCAGTAGAAAATAGAGATGAATAGACTTCTGTGTCTGACCATACATAACAGTGTTGGACTTATCCTCCTGTTCTAAACAGCTATAAAACTCGACAAACTATATGGGGCAGATATTTTCAGTTGTATAATAGTCAAAGCGGAGTGAGATACTTGAGAAAAAGGAAGCATACAAGGTGAACCCCCGGTTTACCATGTCAGCCAAACAAGGTATAGGAAAGTGGAGCTTAAACTGTGGTGATACTACCGAGAAGGCAGAGGGGATGTTTGGGGCTATTTACACAGCTGGAGTTTACAAGGCAGGTTACAGGAGAGGAATGCACTTGAATACCAGGAGACCTGCACAGGAATTTTTATAGCACTGCCATTTACAATATCAAAAGCTCCTGGAACAACCTAAATACCCATCAACAGGAGAAGGGATAAATTGTGGTATAATCATGCAGTGGACTATTACACTGCTATGAACATGAATGAACGAGTTATAAAGTCAGTAGGATACTGTTGAGGAACAAAGGCAATTCCCAAATGACTTTATTCAGCAGACACTTCCTTAAAAATCAAAAGCAGCTAAAATTAAACATAGTCACAGATTTTTATGTGCTAGAGAGGGTTACATAATTTATCCAAGTTTACACATTTAGTATTGAAGTCAAGGTCACATGCAATTCCAATACTCAATATCCTCAGAACCTTGTGGGAGGAATTTCTATGCATTTTCTGTGTAACTGTAGTTTTCCTCCCCACCTTGACTGTCAAGAATTCCAGAATTGAATTTGATACTTTTATCAGAAACTATTAATCCATATATATTGGTATGTATGCTTTTAACTAATACTTATTGGGTATTTACTGTTCTGGTCTTAAGTGTCTTAAATGAATTGATTTAATCCTCAAAAAAAAAAAATTTCTCATTTTACATATGAGGGAAGTAAAAGGTTACATGACTTGTCTGATGTTACCAAACCAAAAAGAAACAGCCCAACTCCGACCTGATTCCCAGGTAAAACCTTTCATCACCTTACTCTTAATTTCTATCATAACCTTGTTTTTCCTTTTGAATGTTTGTATTTTAACTTGTTCTTTGTATAAGCCATCTCTAATGGGAAAATGTGGAGAATCAAATAGCACGTAAATGTGAATTGTTTTATTATCTCTTACCAGCTGCCCTAGGACATTGTCATAGTTGACTACCTTGTCTTCCTGAAGAAGGGAGAGTGGTCCAATTGATATAAAGAGCATTTCCAGTTCTGAAATTTGATGCTACATATCGCTTGGAAGTTATTTCTCAACCCTTTTAATGTGGCAACCTAACTGTGCTCCTGAGCTAATATTGTATAGATATTAACTCCCAGGATGAAGCTAAGAGAGAAGTCTGCACTATAAGTCGTGAAGAACAAAGGCCTAGGAGTACAATGAAATTCCATTAAAACCTCAGAAAGTGTATTTATGTTTACTACCAGGTAAGTGGATAGATGAGATTCCAATCAGGGAAAGGGTTTCTTAGACAATTATAAAAACAATGTTTAGCTGGAAGGCATATACAAACTTTTCTCAACCACCCTATCTCAAGTAAATATTAATCTTATATTCACCTATGCTATTTATATCAGAAGTGGCAAATTGGTTACCTTTGTTCAGAATCTTACCAGTAGACAGTTTTCTTTAACTGGACATTTGAATCCACTACTAATATTAACAATCAGATTTTATATTTTTAAATTCTACATTTCTAGCTCCACTTGAAAATTTGGAGATTTAGGAATCCTAGATCCACATTTCCATCCAAACAGGACTGAGCTAAATAAATAGTGGCTATCCACTCTATCCTGAGCATTTGTTTACAAATATTTGTAGAACACCTACTGTCTCTGGCACTAGGTAGAGTAGTACAATAGTCCCCTTATCTGTGGAGGATATATTCCAAGACCCCCAATGGATGGCTTAAACTACAGATAGCACTGAACCCTATATATAATTTTTTTCCTGTACACACATACCTATGCGTTTAATTTACATATTAGGCACAGAAAAAGATTAATAGAACAGCTATAACAGTGTTATGTGAAAGTGGTCTCTCTCAGACCGCTAAATGACGTAACAGGCAGGTAACAAATACTAGTGGATATGCTGGACAGAGGAATGATTCGGACATCCAGGTGGGATGGACTAGGGGTGGGAGTGGGTCAAGAGATTTCATTATGCTACTCAGAATGGGAGTGCAATTTAAAACTTGTAAATTATTTATTTCTGGAATTTTCCATTTAATGCTTTTGACCACAAGTAACTGAAACTGTGGAAAGTGAAACTACAGGTAAGAGACCACAGTATACAAAAATAAAAATTAACTGTCCTCAGAGAGCTTATTTGGCTGTATGTTCCTCCCTTTACCTCATCTAGTCAGTCTCCAATAGGAATCTCATGAGAACTAGTCCACAAATGGCTGATTTCTAAGAGATGTATTATTTTAAAAGGACTCGATCTTAAGCAGTGGCAACATAGCTCCTTTAGTTTTCTTCTTGCTATTTCCCAAGAAATAAAATCATTGCTGCTCTGTAAAACATCTTCAGCGGCATATATAATAGAAAGCCAGGTTTAAGATAATGCTTTATTCGTACTATCGTAAGACAAGCTTATGATTTACTACTTAGAATATTGTTAAATGCAAAAATACTTAAAAGGCATATTTAAGCAAGTCTGCAAGTGACTGCTTTGATATATAAGGGCCCTTAGGATCCTTCTAACCCAGCACCATTGTTATAGATTACAGCAGAGGTCCCCAACCATTTTGGCACCAGGGACCAATTTTGTGGAAGACAATTTTTCCTGGGACCCAGGGAGTGGAGGGTGAGCAGGGATGGTTTTGTGATGATTCGAGCACATTGCAGTCAACTCACCTTCCTGCTGTGCACCCCCTTGCTAACAAGCCCAGACCAGTACAGGTCTGTGGTCTGGAGGTTGGGGACCCCTGGATTGCAAGACCAAAAGTAGTGGCTACCATCTAGAAATAAATTTGAGCCTCTACCTCAGTGCTTACACCAAAATTAATTCCAGAAGGATCAAATAATTCAATAATTTTTTAAAGAAAGTGAAGACTGTTTTTATAATCATTGAGTGCAAAAGGCCTCCCAAGGTCACTAAAGAATTTGCCTACATAAAAACAAATCTTTGCATGACAAAGCATCATAAACAAAAAGTCAAAGACAAAAATATTTCCAATGCATGTCACAAAGGATCATTTTCCTTAATTCCCACAGATTACCAATAAAAAGACCAATGAGACAAAAAAGCACAGGAAATACAAATGGCTCTTTCCATTTGTATTGGAAAAAACAAAAACAAGCTAAATAGGAGGAACCACTTTTAACTATCAGAATAGCAAAGTTTGAGAACTATTCTGTTGCCGAGATGAGGAAATAGGCACTCTAAACCATTGATTGCTATGGAGTTTATACGAGTACAACTTCTACTGAGAGAAATTTTGGCAGGCTTCAGTAAGTTAACAAAAAGCACCAGAGCAGTTTTCTAGCATATACCAAGTGCAGATTCTGGCTGTCATAATTAGCAAATTTAAAAATGTACAAACTTTTTAAATGTCTTATAAGTCTTTTGAAATCACATACAAGGATGTTCACAACATTGTCCTTAAAGTAAAAAAAAAAAACTTTAGGAAACTATAAATGTTCAATGGGGTACTATGCAGATAGCTATTTAAATGAATGTGTAAGAACAATCTCTACAATGAGAATATGGAGAACAGTGTATCTAGTAAGCTTCCACTTAAGCAACACTGATGTACATACACTTATGTTAAAGGATAAATTATTGCATTATTAGTTGTCCTGAAAGAACCAACCAAGGTAGCTGGGAATCAAGAATATGAACTATCTAATACATAGCCCTTTTAAATTTTGTACAATTATCACCTATTTTTAAGAAGAAAAACAGGGTTTTCATAAACATAGCCACCAGGACAGGCTGGTCTGGGCTAGAACCTCATTCTCATCCCTATTTCAGTGCTTTCCAACATAACTATTATAATACTTGAAGTCACCTAGTCTTGGAAACTTACTGGTCTAATAATCTTTCACAGGAATTTGAAATGTTGATTCACACTTACAAAATATCAAACATGAGGACTCACCTGAAATCCTGAGCTTATTCTGGAACAGCTCTTGATTAAAAGAATGAGTTATTCTTAGCTTGGAAACTTACATTCTATATAAAGAACAGAATGAAAGCAGTTACAAAAACTACCCCCCTCAAAAAAAATGACAAGGAACCCGATAGGTCTGCCTCATTGATCTAATTTATAGATTTAGAAATCCTTAAACACATTTTACTCTTTCAATTTTACAAACTCCTATTTAACATTCTATGTTCTAGGTATTGTTTTCAGTACTTTATAACATTCTCCATCATTAAAACACTGTGAAGTAGGTATTAACTCATTACAAATGAGAAACACGCTCAAAGGTAAAGTTCATGCAGCTAGTATTTGGTAGAGCTGGGAAGCTGGGATCCAGACCTCGGTGTCTCTGAAATATCCCCACCAATTTTTTAGTGTTAAGTCACGTAACACCAGAAAATATCTTTAAAAATATAGTTTTCATTTTATGATCAGCAAAAATACCTCCACTTATATCTATAACCACTAGGAGAATATGATTAATAGCTAACAATCATAAAGAGGTTTGAAGATTTTACTTAAGTCCATTTGCTCTGGTTATACCTCACTTCCAATTAAAACTTTGGTATGTATTTCATTTATGAAATAATCCTTATTAAATATTTATTCCAAATATGGTATAAGATATACAACCAAGGCTCCCATGATTGGGTAAGAATTTTGGCTATTTTAAAACTTCATTGGTAACCAAGACTGTCAGATTTAACTATAAAACTATCAACAGGTTTCTTCTATAATTAGTCAACAGATAGTCAACTTTCACTAACAGCCTCTGATAACTATTCAAGTTATCTAAATATAAGCCAACTCTTTCCTTAAATGAGCATTTCTCAAAAAATCATAATTCCCTTGTGCAAGTCCTAGGGAAATTTATGACAAGAGCCATCTCAATCACTCTTAGGTGACTCAGAATTCTAAAGCTTAATACCACTAATTTTTAGATTTAACTCAAAATTCACCCCAGTATTCTACCTTAAATAGTTCATTATCAAAAAATGTAAACCTTGTAACAATGTTTTTTAAGTTTGTGTTTTTAGGTTTAGATTCACTGTACTAGTTCCTCTCTGCCTCATATTAAAGTTGCCCTCAAAATAAACTAGGTTTAAAAACAAAAAAAAAAACCCCCGAGTTGTGGACAGGTTAGCTAATAAAAGAAATGTCAAGAACGTTCATTTTGTAAAACTGCATAAATTTTTTAAAGTTCTTTAAATTCCAGATCTGATTTTTATAGAACATCCTGTAAATATGAACATGGACAGATTTCCTTTTAGCCAAATATTTTACTAACTAAAGTGTGTCTAAAAACTATTAGGCAGAAATACAAAAAGCTGACATGGTTCCAGACCCTAAGTATTTTTTAAAGTAAAAGTTAAGTTAGCATATTAAGACAAAGACAATAGAAATAATATACATAATTTTATTACAAAATTTTATAAAACAAAAATGCAACATTCTAAAAAACCCAAAATGTACTATTAATACTAATTCCTATGAGTTTGCTGTGCTACCATACACAAGTCAAGAAATTAAAGAAACCATTAAATATTTAGAAACATTTAACATCCAAAAGCCTTAAAATCTAAATGTATGTAGTAGCCCCTC
>VMDR010008537.1:0-36261 GCA_007922815.1 Macrotus californicus | reverse complement strand
CCACAGAATCATGTGTATTATTTTATATTTACATGAAGTTTAAATATTGGCCAAAAGGTATTATATGTATTTTTCTGAATTCATAGATACATAGTAAAATATAGTGCATTCATGGGAATGATAACTTGTAAATTCAAGATAGTACTTTTCTCACGTAGAGAGGGGACAGGTTTCTCAGAGGGGTACATCAGGATATTCAGAAGTGTCTGTAGTGTTTATTTTTATGATCCAAAGTGATATAAACTGATTTTAAGACATCATATAGATAGAAGGCAGATACTAATGTTTACAAGTGAACAAAAAAATAGTTTTGTTCCCTTTCAAACCAAAAGGATTAGTCTCAAAACTAATATTTTCTACGAAAAAAGTATGAAGATAATGAAGAGCTAGCCTTGGAGACACGTGATACCTTTAAAAAGTCATTATAATGAAAAATAGTGAGCTGTTCTTTTCGGCAGAGGTAATTCAGGCCGACAAACTTCCCTTCCAACTCACACCCCATCTATGAATGTATGAACCCTAGGAAAGTATCCTGGTTAAGCTGGTCATGTAAATGGCTCAGCTTTGGATAATGTGAATGTTCTCACAGGAAAACACATGAGGCTGAGTTGCTCTTACTCAAATGGAGCTTTAAGCAAAACAATAAACATGGTTTCAACCCCTTTCCATAACTTGATGCCCACATTCAGTAAGCCCTGGACTCTGCACTTCAATCACTCTCAGTGTCAACTCAAAATGAGGTAGATCTTTGGGACACTCACAGAAAGACTGCCTAAATACAAAGTCACTAAAGACTCTCTAGGCCACTCTTTAGAATCCATGTGAAATAAAACATATTGTAACCAAATTTTAGGCCTGTGGAATAAACTTGAAACATTATGGCTCGCCGCAAGCTCATAGTATTAAACCTAATCCTAAATGAGATGTTACTTGATTTATTTAGCCTCCTTGGCATGTTTGGATTAATGTGTTGGCAGACTGAGCAGCTCCTCTTCTTGAGAATTCTTGGATAGAAGAGCTAAACTAATTTGAATGCCATTTATGTTGGAATACGACTCCAGGTGCAATGATAATCAGCATGTGGCAGGGACAGTGGTTGTTCTTTCTGCTGTGCACATCTGCACAGGGGGAAAGGCAGAGGGCTCTCTCTGACCTGCCTCTTGCTTGGCTGGGCTGTATCTAGCCTTGTCTTCTCTGGAGAGGAGGTCCAGTCTAAGAAGGAGCCAAAGGGAGGGGTAAAGGAAGGAAGGGGTTTTTTTTTTGCTTATTTCCTTTTTTTAGGCATCTCCATCTCCTTTCTGTAGAGAAATTTGACTTTAAAAACAGTCTGTAGTCACAGTAGTAAGTCAGAATAAAAGTGAGCCGGATAAAAAAAAGGCTGTTACATAGTGGCCTATTCTGTGTCAAGTGTGCAGCTCTCTCTTGAACAAATGACAGGGCCTACTCGTTTTGCATGGAACTGAGTGTCAGGCTTTAGAGAGCTGCTTGTCAGATTCCAGAGGCTCATGCCATCACTCACAGTAATGCTAACAGGTTACGCATAGCTCAAAGTGCGAGCACGCAGCAGCATTAGCTTTTCCGTTAGAGTCACCTGCAAGGACACCAGGAGTTTGGCAGAGTGGATTTTTCTTGGGCTTGAACAAGTGTTAAAGTTCTCAAAGTCCTCAAGGTCCTCAAGGTCATCCCTCCTTCAAACATTGTTTTAACAAATGGTCAACTCCAGATCTTGATATTAGAGGTCTATTTTAAAAGTCCAATTGGCCTGGCAGAAAGAATGGCATGTCTGGAAGGCGTGGGCTTTCGTCCTAGCCCCACACTTTCCCAGGGTAGTGGTGTAATGAAGATGCAACTGCACCACCAGCTCCTTATGTACAGAACTGTGAAGGCATTGTAGCTTTACTTTGTCTACCAAGGAAGCTGGAGTAAAGATGATAGAACATAGGGTTGCTTTTTGTTTGTTTGTTTGTTTTTAAGTTTGTAAGTTATATACAAATGCAAGACATTATTTGTAATAATGGCAAAAATAATCATCAGGAGAGAGACCCTATATTTACAATGTACCCTTTCATTCTACAGACTTTATCTAACACTAAGTTGTTTATCAATGCACTATCAGCTCTGCCCATGAGGGATGCTGAGTAAATGTTCATGGACTTCATAATAAATATGAATGCATGCATGACTTTATGATTTCTTCCTCCAAAATGTCTCTTAAGTTATGGAAAATTCCCACATACTAAGTTATGGGTGATCTTTTTGGGCGAAGTTTCAGGGACTAGAACTACAAATCTTATCAGAGCCTTTCTTTGTAGCTACTGGCTCCAGTACAACCCCACAGCTTTGCTACTGTGGCGGGGCACCTCACAAATGCGCTCCCCAGTTTACGTCTGTGCTATTTCTCCCACTCACACACTAAAGAGGACCCCAAGCAGGAATGAAACATCCCTTCTAATTGTTCAGATATGAGGCCTCCCTTTCTTTTTCCTTTCCTTTCCTTTCCTTTCCTTTCCTTTCCTTTCCTTTCCTTTCCTTTCCTTTCCTTTCCTTTCCTTTCCTTCCCTTCCCTTCCCTTCCCTTCCCTTCCCTTCCCTTCCCTTCCCTTTCCTTTCCTTTCTTTCTTCCCTAGTAAGAGTCTTTCTTCAATGCTCACTGTGTGCTAGGCACTGTGCTAAGTGCTCTATAAACCAGATGAAGAAGAGGTTGTGTTTGTCTTACATAATGAGACCCCACCTACTCAGACTGTCATGGCTGAGATACTGTTGGACTATACTGCGCCCCTTTATAATGCACAGAAATCCTTTTGCTTTGGTCAGGAAGTTATTTAGGTTTGTTTGAGTCTTCTCTTCCCATGGAGAGGAGTTCTCCTAAGACAAACAGTGCTTGTGGTCCATCTGCAGGTTGTCTTCCATTTCAGAATTATTTTCATACAGGATGAAATTATCCCATTTACTCATAAATATTTATCTGAAATCTTTTTCATCTGAGGCACAGTTGGGGGATAGAAACTTTTGTGAACTAGAATTCATGCCCTTCGAGAGTTTACAGGTTAGTTAGAAAGCCACAGCATGACAATCACACATGAACAGACAATGTCAGGCAATGTATCATAAAGGCACAGCGATAACATACACATAATGTGTGTCTGGAGGGGGTTCCCAAGATGACCACTGATATCTGGCTAAGGATAAGAATATATTCCAAGGAGAAACTTTGATAAATCGCAAATGACTCACAATGGGAAATTAACCAAATGCAAACAGAATATTTCCATTTTGATACAGGACCAACAACATTTAGGGAAGCACAGGCTGGTTGACAGACTGGTTCATGAGTTTATGTAAATGAAAATCATGCTACTGGACACTGTGCCCATTCTCTATACCTTTTCTTTCATTTGTAAAACTGTGCATAGGCTGCACCTATTGAAATCACATCAGGAAGTAAAAAGTCTGAGGCATTGCTGGAAGAAATATTGAAATGCTACTGCACAATTCCACCCTCTGTAACATAAATACACACACTGTAACAAGGGGAAAAGCCCACCTCATGCCCTGTGAGTGGATAGATAGCCTAATAGTGGCACAAAGATAAGAGAGAAAGCAGAGAATTATATCCCTCTTTTTATACCTATCAACACAAGAATAGAATGCCATGGTGGAAAGTCCTCACCAGTTTAGAAATTATTGCTCATATATCAAAGAACAAAGTATACAATGTTCTAACCTGAAAATACCAAAATTATAAACTTTAAACGTCATAACTTATCATTAGACCTCTGATTATTATAAATTTGGTTAATCTACTTTCAGAGCTATCTCAGTTAGTGTGCTACCCTTTGTGTAAGCTAATCTGTCTAAAATAAAAGTACTGACATTGAACAAAACCTTAAATTCATGTTTCAGACTTCATACAATTTATCTGTGTACTGTCTTATCAGTTGTTAAATGTATATTTTAAATGTATTGACAATAAACATCAATAGTTTGTATTTGTGTGTGCATATACAATGCATGTGCATTTATGTATGTATGCACATATTTCAATGTTAAATGTCATTGTCAGAAAAAAGCCAATTGTATAATGACAGCAATAACTTTCATTAATCATGCATTCAACAAATATTCTTAAGCACTTATTGTATGCTAGATGTTTGCTGGGCCCTGTGGGGAGAAGAGCTTTGTAAGACGTCTAAGAGTCTAGCACATACCTAACAAAGCCCACAGCTGTCACGTCCACTGTGTGAAAAATGTGAGCTGTTACTCAAGCAGAGTCTGGCTCTTGTGAACAAGCGTCAGAATGCAGTCAATTGTGACAGGGACATTACAGATTTTTGCTAAGTAGTGCGCACATTCAGAATGTGTATTGCTTCCTCCCAGCTGCTGGATGATGAAGGGCTAAAGTAGGAAAACTGAAGACCACAGCAACACTAATACCACCATCCTGGGGTTAGCCATCAGACACCAGGCAAAACAGTACAACCAAAACAAATTGGGAACATTGGAAAAGAGGTGCGGGGTATGTTTTCTAAGCAGGAACACTATGCATTGCATACAATAAAGGGATAGAAGCACATACCAGGCTGAAAAATCAGCCGTGGCTAAGTAAGTAAATAAATAAATATATCCATCCACTCTATGTTTTAGGTAATTAAAATCTGTAGAAAGATCCAGACTTTAATTCCAGAAACTTGTCTTCAAGTCCCAGTTCAGCTACTCACACTAATTTGTGATTTTAGGCAAATATTTAACCTCCTGTGGCCTTATTTCTATCTATATAGTAGAACCAATACCTCACAAGTTATTATAAATATTAAAATGACAAACCATTTTTGGTGGTTGTTTTGTTTTTATAAGTAATATGCCTGCTTTTGAATATCCAGTTTAGAGAGCATCTGTGGCACACATGAGGGCTGGGTATAGACACACAGGCACATGTGCACAAGCCCTTATTTGTTCATCATTCTATACGTGTATATCCTGACTTTTTACCACATACAAATACTGTGCATTGACCAACTATCGTAAGTCCTCTGAGTTTATCTTGAAAATGAGTCCCAGATTCACCTTTTATTTCTTATTCCTATTTACTGTACCCTCACCCAGGCCCTCTCTGTGTCTAGAGTCTGAATCATTAAAATACTCTCCAGACTTTCTTGCTTCAACTTTCATTCTTGACCTACCAATAAACCTATCTTCCCAAAAGATGGCTTTCCTTCCCTTCAGTAGGCGGCACAGAGCTTACAGAGTGAAGTGGAAGGAGAAATGAAAGTCTAGTCGGCTGACAGAGATAGACACAGAAAATGGCATTGCAGCTTTCGTAAGTTCTCTACAATAAGGGCAAGCACACAACCATCTGGGAATACGTAACAAGGTTTCTTCACCAACCCTGGGAGGGGAGACTTTTGACAAAGTTTCTGTAACCACATAGAAATTTTATTTACTTAATATGACCTTTTCTCCTTTTTATTCTTCTGATTCAAACCAGCCTCATGCAGCACCCTGACTCACCTGCCCCCCCTCCCTTACACATCCACTCCCTTAACCACTAAGCCCTCAGGACAACGAGGTTCTGGTCAGCATCGAGCAAGCTTAGGAATAAAACCTCAGGTCTGTTGACCACAGAGACAGAGTTTCAAACTAAAGATAACACCCACGCCTCAGTTGTGTTTTAGCTCCAGACCCAGAAAAGCAGTGAAACCAGATGGCTGGATGCCATGGCTGACATGACGACCAGATGCAATGACTAACAACTTCCTATCCTAGCACCAACCAATCAGTAGAGAACATGACCCAGACCACGACCTTAACTCCCTTAGTCACCATGATTAATGATTTTTTCCCTATATGACCCAACCCCTGGAAGCGATTGGGGAGCCAGGTCTTTGAGCACTGGTTCACCTGTGACTCTGGGCACGGTGCCACTTCCTCAATTAATAAACCCTTACTTTCTTGGCTGCAAGCTCCTGTTCATGTCTTATTGGGCTTTGATGTATGCAGGCAAGTGGGCCCCTTTAGTCCGTTCACATTTCTTAGCAGAGAAAACCATAATATATGTTATAAAACCTAACCAGGAGCTAAACAAAGGAAGGAAGGGCCATTCAGGCAGAGTTAGGAACATGTGTAAGGGCCCAGACATGGCAATGAGCATGGAGAGCATGCAGAATACAAGGGGCAAAGAGAGAGAAGATGGTGGAGAGGTCAGTGGGCACCAGGTCATGAAAGGCTCCACGTATCTGGTTAAGAAAACTAGATTAGCATTATAGGCAATGAGGGGCCACCAACGGTTCAAGCAGGAAAATTCCTTAATTATTGGTATTTTGTATAAAGCATCCTGGTGAACATGTGGAAAGTGGGTTGGAGAAGAATACCAGATGCAGGAAGTTATTAGGAGACTCTGCCATCTAGGTGGTGATAGATTACAAGTACAAAGTGTGGTAGTAACAGTAGAGGTAAAGTCAATAGATTTTAGACCTTCTAGGGAGCTGTGTTTTTCTAACAAATTATTATAGATTAAGTGTGAGTAGAGAGCATGAGAAAAGAATAAAAGATGGACATCCAGATTTCTGTGATTAAGAAGGCACTATTTAAGGAAAGGGGAGGAGCAAAGAAAGAGAAGACATCTTGGAAATGCATCTGAGTTCAACTTTGGGCATGTTGAGATTGAGGTGTCCAAAGGACATGTGTGCAGAGACATCCAGCAGTCAACAGGAAGCCTGAGGGAGAGATCTGTGCTGGGAACAGATTTGTGATTCATCAGCATACATGGAGTGTTCAAGCTCTGCGAATGGAAGAGGCCATTCAATAAAATGGTTGCGAGAAGATACAAGTGATAGGATCCTGGGAAGCCCTGTTACTTAAGGGATGGACATAAAAGAGAAATACGGAAAAAAAAAATACGAAAAGAAAGAATCAAGAGAGGGCATGAAAGCCAGGAGGGTATGTCTCAGGATAGTTAAAAGAAATTCACTGGATTAACACCAGGTTACTGGTAACCCCTCAAGTGGTAGGGCATCCAGAATGTACGTGGAGAGAACTGACTTCTGTCAAACTACATAGGGTAGGAGACACAAAGAAAGATATTTGAAGATACAGAGAAGAAAGGAGGCAAAGAAAATTCCCAGCCTGTAATTTTTACTTTATCTGTGAAGTAGAAGGCAAGATTTTCACTGTGAGAATATGAAGGGAAGAGGAAGTGGAATAAGCTAAAGGAGAATGGAGGAGATGTTAAATAAACACTACCAGAAATGAGAAAGAGAGCTTTTTGTGAAACAGAATAATTGTCAGCCAGGATTAAGGATCTAGCTGTGAATGAAGAATAGAATGGTAGATGTTTTTTGGCATACTTCTAGTCATCTGCCAATATTTTGTGATTACCTCCTCATTCATAGTAAGTGGTTGTTCTCATGGACACCCAACCATAATTCTGCATTTCACGATCTCTTCCATGGTGCTTTGCACATGTGTGCTTTCTCTCTAATAGGAGGGAGCATAATGCATGCGCCATTTCCACCTGGGTTTGTCCTCCCTGTCCTTACGCCTTCCAGCTGCTGGCAGATGGTGAGAATGAGAGCAACCCCTTTGGATCCACAATGGAGTTCAAGGGAAGCAAAGAGCAGAACCAGCCATCAGCCCAGATCACCTACCAATCTCTGGAGTTTTACGTAAAAGAAGAACATCTGTTTTGTTCAATTTGCATGTTTTAAGATGTCTTTATTAGTTAGTAGTCTGACTGACGCATACATTAATTCCTAAAGCACTCAAAAGCCTTGAGTGTATGAGCAGAGAGGGCAGACAGTTTTGATGTTGTTAAAGGGTATGACAGAAAGGGAAAGGACACTGAGACTGTATGCAGGTGAGCAGACGGAAAGGTGAGTCATGAGATGTAGGCCAGACAGGAAGTGAAGATCATTCAAAGGGGACACACTGCTTGCTTTAATGTGTCTCACACAACATTATTGATACTTGGAAATCAATAAAGAATAAATCAAATATACAACCACATATAGCAATGTGGATGAATTTTACAAACATGGAGTTAATCAACAGATGTCATACAAATAAAAGTATATACAGTACATATCATTCTACTAATGCAAACCCAAACCAAATAACATCAACCTAAGACACAGAAGTCAGAGAAGAGGATTATGACTTGGAAGAGGGTAAGAGGAAAGCTGCTGGAAGCTGGTCGTGTTCACTCTTCTCTCTGGGTGCTATGTGGCTGTGTCTAGTTCTGTGAAAATTCACAAAACCGAACATTTCTAATACGTGCACATTTTTGTACACATATATGTATACGTATAACTTCAAAAGCTAAATTTAAGAACTGCCCAACTGAAAATAATAGATACTATTTTTACTTAAGAAAACAGAAAAAGTTAGAGTTAAAACAAGTAGAATGCTCAATCCTGCCAAGCATAGGACATGAACTCCTATGCCCTGCTGGTACGGCTTTAATGTGGCATAAGCTTAGTGGAAAGCTCTCTGGCAAAATCTTTCAAGAGTTTTCAAATACACACAGTCTTTGATCTAGAATTCCACTTCTAGAAGTTCATTATAAGAAAATCAGAAATGTGAGGAGACTTATGCAAAAATATATTCAATGAATTATTTATAAAAGGGGAAACTTTGAAAGGAACAGAAATGTCCCCACACAGAGAAATGATAACATAAACTGTAATATCCTGTGATGTGATAATTATGCAAATAATTTTCAATTACATGGTGAAATGTTCATAATATAGAGTTCAAAAAACATCAAGATAGGAAAGTGAATACTCAGTATTATTCCAAATAAATATATTTTAAAAATATACTACAGTGTGTTTATCTCTGGGTAGAATCATTCTGTTTTTTTAAAATAAGCTTTTTATTTTCTAGATTTTCTAAAAACAGTATGCAACATTTTGTTGATTACAGATAAAATATATGTTGGTGTTGCACTTGTATTTACTTTTCTCATAGAGTTCTATATTTATATAACAACACAAGTAGCAACTGTGTTCTGCTACACAAGAACTGTATTAACTATTTGACTCCGAGCCGCCTGAGTGAGGGAAGGTGTATTTTACTCATGTTAACTTTCACTCAGAGTACCTTGTAGGGAATAGAGTATATGCTCAAAAATATCAAGACCTCATCTATTATATTTTACTTACATAATCACACCATACAATAAATATTATATATTGTTAAGTATGCTGTTTGTATTAAAAAATAAAACAGTTGTAATTGTACAGTTCATGGTTTAGCCACACCCCCCCACCCTGTCTTCTGATGAGGCTCGGAGGCTCCAGGGGCGGGGGTGGGGGGGTGGGAGGGTGGGAGGCAGGGCAGGGAGGGGAAGGAGGGAGAAGACAGGGCTGTAGGCTCAACTCCACCTCTAATGCTCCAACTAGAGCACTGCTACTTTGATCTTCTTCCAACTTGCTTTCCCTTCCCCCATGACTCAAGGCTGAAGGAGGTAAAACCCAAGGATGCTAAGGGTGAACCAACACCTGGGGGTAATCATTTAACTGGCCCACAGGGAAAGCAGAGCCCTGTTTGAAGGAGACTGCAGGGAGCCCACAGAGGGGAGGAAAGCCAGGCCAACAGGAGGTACTGTGGCTGCCTGAGTGAGTAGGGAGCTTTCAAGGGGAAAGGGGGAAACACATGACTGATAGAAGAAATTAAGATTTTAGTCCAACGAAAATATATGGAGAATATTTTTTCTAGAAGGAGCTCCTTCATAGTCAAATCGTAACTTTTGCTCTTGAACAAAGTTGCTATTTTTTATGTGAGGTGTTAATTTTTTTGAAAATTTGTGACCTGAATAGTAATTACCCACTTTCTTTAATTAATACGGGATTTATACGAAGTTAACTAATACTTTTTCAAAATAATGTGCTTTTTCTTCCTAGTCTTCATATTCTGTTGTTCACTGGAAAAGTTAAATCAAATTTGGAGAAAAAGCAACATGTAATGTATATTTAAGAAACACCAGTAATACATTGCTGTTTAAAAATATATATATATATATATATTTTACATGAGTTCATTTTGCTCATATCATATTCAATAGGGAGCTTTCTAGAATGCCAACTTTTCACTTTATGTAGGCAAGTCCACTATCCTAATGATACTTCACTATCATTAATCAAATTAATGAAATAGATGTAATCAACAGATGTTGGTAATACACAGAATGCTAAGGTCATGATCTAACTTTACATCCACATCCAAACTGGTTTTGCAAATATTAGCAAGTGTACCATGTTAAACTTTTAATAGACGTGCACTGGTTGTGGTTGTATTTGAAGTGTTTTAAAAGCCTGACAGCCCTCCTACTTTTAAACAAGCCCATTCAAATGACCACGAAAGAAGTAAATACACATTTTTCTGCTTTAATTTTGGTTGGGAGCAGTAGATGTTTCCAAGTGGTCCTGCCAGTCCAGCTCTGAGCGTCTTCTTGGCCAGTCAGGATCGAAGCCTTTTCCATGTTATATGGCAGCTATGGACCCGGAACCCAAGGGCCACTGACTCATTTTTCTTTTATAATAAAATCCAGACTGGAACAGGGGTTTTGCAAGATCAAAGTGTAGTTAGTGCAAGGTGAATTCTTTCTTCACTACCTAAAAAGGAATTGATGTTACTCTCCACCAAAATGACCACACATCTCCATGAGCCCCATCAAAAATAGCCATAAGCCACTGGAGAGTTAAAGCCAAATTTAATCCTAAATCCCACACGAATGAGAACATACTCTAGTTTGATGAATACCAAATGTCAATAGACATTATATCATGGCTAACCCTCACTGAGGGCTCAGTTTATGCCAGGCCCCATCCTAAAAGCTTTGGGAGTATAAACTCATGTAACTCTCACAGAAATATATGGGGTAGGTACTGTTATGATCATCTCATGTTTGAATGGAAAACTGAGGCTCAGAGAGGTTAAATAACTTATCCAAGTTCCCACAACTAGCACATTTCCAGTTTTCAAATTAAGTCAGATTGGTTCCACAATCTACAGTCTCTACCATTATTCTAGGCTGCCTTTGTAGGAAAGACTTAACTTTTTTTCTGATGAGATTTATTTAATATTATGAGTAGTTTCGAGAAACTGGACAAATAATTTTTTAAACCTCCACACCAATCAGTCAGGATGACAGAGTATGCAGACAGTCCATGTGCAATGTAACCCTGTAAAAGACTTCCCCGCAAATTTGAATGCAGTAACAAAAGTGCATTGTGGGATTGCCAAAGAGCCAGATATACCCCTTTGAGGAGAAATATCTTCCCTAGCCCCTCATCCAGTCCTTCAGCTGGGCATTCACCAAGAAAAGACAGAGGATGGATAGTCTGTTCATTATGCAAAAGGCCCAAACAGAAAATGTATGATGTTTTAAGTAGGAACCCTTGAATCTTTAGTAATAAGCGTTCTTTGGCAAAATCCAAACTACAGTGCCAACAATAAAAGAAACTCTATAAGGTACTGCATTATAGTTTTGGCAATGCTTGCATAATTAAATAAATGAAAGCCTTTCTTAATCTCCTTTTCATGCTTATTTCTTAATATAGGTCAGGTTTTTGTTTTTGGGCTCCCCTCCCACCCACTGCCCTGCTTCAAATCCTCCAAAGAATGCTAGAGAAAATCAGGCAAAACAAGCAGCTTCTGATTTTTTGGCATTCTACCATTTGGAAAATTCACTTGAACTGCATGATAGATAGTGGTCTAGGAATTTAAGAAATATGAGTTTGGTTTCAATAAGAAATATCTTTACATGGAAGCTGAAAAATGGAAAACAGCAGCAGAGTTTTTCTTTTTTTCTGAAAAAAAGAAAATTCAATAATGAACATACGAGCCCTAAGTTGGATTTGAATCTGCGTAGAGTTCTCTATTTGATTTACAAATTCCTATGAGGCTCAACTTAATTGAATTTAGAAGGCTAAAATCACAGAGCTGGGGAGATTTGTTATTGCATTTTATCTGTGGCACGGGGGGTCTTCGGATTATTCGAGAGTCAGGGGAGCTGGCACCCATGAACTGCTTCTGTTAAGCTGGCTGTAACGTGACGTCCCTGGGGGGGTGTGAAGGGGGAGAAGGCCCTTGGAGCAAGGAAGGCAGTGAGCAGAACAAAAGCCCCATGATGTGGGAGAGTTTGGGGTTTTGGGAGTCTGTATCCTTCCACTCCCCTCACCCCCATTCAACATCTAGTCCAATCTTTTTCCAAATTAAGAAACACTAACAAAGTCCCAACAATACTAAATAAAATGATCTAAATAAACCTCTTGTGATGAATGCCTTTCCTTAAATTAAAAAATACGGAGACTCAGTGACTTAGAAGCGTAGTTGATAAACCCACGTAAGAGCATGTAGCTGCTGAAACTGAATCAGTGTTTCAATAAGTAACTTAAATAGCTCAGTTTAAGGTTTTTCATTAATGCTTCCCCTAAGAGAAAAAAAAATGTGGTAGCAAAGTTTGCTTTTCTTTCTTCCTAAATTCAAAGTCGTAGTGTATTGTGCTGAGGTTATACCAACAGCCATGGGCAAAATCTACTAAAGAGAGACACAAACAATACTGCTGAAAGTTAAAGGTCAAACAAGTGATTTATCTTTCAACTTATGGAAAAACCGATGCTATAGATGCAATTTCTATAGTCACCTTTTCTTTATAATTGTAAGTAAGCTTAATCTAAATATTTTCTGCATTTCTTCCTATTTTACTCAGAAAATTATAAGATGAGTGAAATGATAAATTTTACATATTTCATTTTAATGAAAAACATTTTAGAATTAAAAATCACAGTAGTGAATCAGGAACTCATATATTTTGTTAAAGTGTAACAACAGGTTTTATACAGCTTGTTAACAGCTTTCAACTTGAAAATGTGTAAAGGCGATGCAGTTTAACTGATATACATGAGTTATGCAACTTATTTGATATACATTGGCATTTAGCTGAAGACAACAGAGGATTTTGAAGACCAAGACATTCAACATTGTGAGATATCTTAGGGCATTTAAAAAATGTTTAATTTATTTTTTAGTTTTTCCCATTTTTTATTATTGTTCAGGTGCAGTTGTCTCCATTTTCCTCCCACCACTCCCCCCAACCGCAGCCATCCCCACTTCCCACCCTTGATCCTACCCCTTTTTGGTTTTGTCTGTGTGTCCTTTATACATGTTCCTGAAAACCCTTCCCCTTTTCCCCCCCATTATCTCCTCCCACCTCCCCTCTGGTTATTGTCAGTTTGTTCTTTATTTCCATATCTCTGGTTATATTTTGCTTGCTTGGTTGTTTTGTTGATTAGGTTCCACTTATAGGTGAGATCATATGGTATTTGTCTTTCACCACCTGGCTTATTTCACTTAGCATAATGCTCTCCAGTTCCATCCATGCTGTCACAAAGAGTAGGAGCTCCTTCTTTCTTTCTGCTGCATAGTGTTCCATTGTGTAAATGTACCACAGTTTTTTGATCTACTCCTTTACTGATGTGCACTTAGGTTGATCCCAACACTTGGCTATTATAAATTGTGCTTCTATGAACATTGGGGTGCATAGGTTCTGTTGAATTGGTGCTTCAGGGTTCTCAGGGTATGATCCCGGCAGTGGAACTTTTAATAAACATAACTCACAAGATATATATACTGGTTCAAAGGTTTTCCTTTCCAGCCTTGCCTTCTACTTCTGCTTTCACAGATGTTGGTTTGTGAATCACCCAGCAGGCATAAACATATTTATACCCCTGTATTTGATGTTCTGTATTCAAGGAATGTCTGTCAAAGTGCAGCTAGGTACCATTTCTGCCAGGCAGCCTTGACCCTATTCTCTCTCTCTCTCTCTCTCTCTCTCTCTCTCTACCTTTTGACCAATTACTAGTCATTTTTTAATAGATAGTCTATAGTCTTTCTTGTGCCACTTCTTGTATATACGTTATCTCTCCCATTATTTTGTAAATCTCTTTAGGGCAAGAACTACATCTAATAAGTTTTAAATTCCCTTCAATATCCAGGACAGAACCTGACCTATAATAAGTGCTAAAAACTGCCTGGTAAATCAATAAAAGGAAATGCTAATGAAATTTGACAGTCTGTACTATATATAAAATCTGTCTAGAAAAAATCTAACCATTGTTAATATAATGAGAATGGTTTGCATGACATCAATGTAACCTGGAAGCCAAGGTGAGTGGACTGGAATGTTCATGAGTAAACATTGACAACTTCACTGTACTAGTCAATGGGGGTGGTAGATGCTAGTGAGTGAGCATATGTATAGTGTGGCCATTCACAACAAAAAATGACTGAGTGAGTAGAGCAATAAATCTGCATCAAACTTTGCATTAAGTTTGAACATTCTTCTGCAGAAGCTATTTGGATGATTCAGAAGCCTGCAGCTATGGGCACCTGGTGATTGGCAGCTTCATCATGACAACATGCCCAATCATGCATCACGTCTCACACAGAGGTTTCTGGTGAATCATCAAATCACTCAGGAGACTCAGCTCCCCCACAGCCCAGATTTGGGGGTGTGCAACTTTGGATTTTCCCAAAACTAAAATCACCCTTGAAAGGGAAGAGATTTCAGACCATCAATGAGATTCAGGAAACTATGACAGGGCAGCTGATGGCAATTGGGAGAACTGTGTGGTCCCAAGGTGCCTACTTTTGAGGTAACTGAATTGTCATTGCCCTATGTACAACGTTTCTTGTATCTTCTTCAATCAATGTCTCTATTTTTCATATTACATGGCTGAATATCTTCTGGACAGACCACACACACACACACACACACACACACACACACACACAGAGATATTTGATCTAGATAGCAACATTAGGTTTGTGCTGTTTAAACACTAGCCGTACGTGTCTGTTTAAATATAAATTAACTAAAATTAAAAATTCAGTTGTTGGTTGCACTCTCCACATTGCAAGCACTCAACAGCCTCATGAAGCAGTGACTACTACAATGGAGAGCACAGATCATGGGGCATTTCTGTAACAGAGATTTACTTTGCACAGCACTGCTCGGTAGAGAAATCAATAGGATCCTATCAAAAACACAGTCAAATTGTTCAACCCTCAGCTCCCAGCCTTCCAATGGCTTTCCAGCTCACTCAAGGGTAAAAGGCAAAACCCTTATGACCTAGATGAACTGCTCATCTAACCCACCTCAAATCCTAACATCTCATCTACCAGTCTCTCCCATTCTCCCTGCTCTCCAGCTGGGTACAACATTCCTAAAACATGCAGCTATCGCTGCCTGGAATGTTTCTCTCAGGTACTGCCCTGCCCACCCCCTCATTTCCTCTGTCTAATGCTCTAAGAGCTTCCCTGGCCATCAATGTGAAATTGTCACTCCTCTGTCCCCACATGGTCCCTCTCCTTTTTTCCTGCTTTGTTTCTCTTTATAGCACTTGCCATCATTTAATATATCATATTCTATCTTGCTTATTTTTTGCTTCCATTCACTAGAATATAAACTCCAAAGGGGAAAGTTTTGTCTGTTTTATACCCTGATAAATTTCCCTTAAAATAATGCCTATCACATTATTGGCATTCAATAAATATTTATTAAATTAATGAATCAAGAATATTTACATTGGATAGGTAGAAGACTATAAAATATTGAGAATAATTTTTATGAGACTTGTGGAAATAAGTCACTTCACTGTGGTAATTTATGTACTATAGTCTATCAAATGTGTACCAGCATTATGTCTTAAAAAAGATGCATACCTTAGTTAATAAATTTTTATTGCTAAAAATACTAACCATTATCTGAGCTTTCAGCAAGTCACATTTTTTTTTTTTGCTGGTGGAGGGTCTTATTTTGTTGGCAGCTGACTGATCCAGGGGGTGACTGCTGGAGGCCGAGGTGGCTGTGGCAATTTCTTAAAAAAAGGTAACGATGAAGTTTGCCACATCAATTGACTCTCCCTTTTGCAAAAGGCTTCTCTGTGGCACGCGATGCTGTTGGCTAGCACTTCACCCACAGCAGACCTTCTTTCAAAATTGGAGTCAGTCCTCTCAAACCCTGCTGTTGCTTTATCAACTCAGTTTATGTTGTATTCTAAATTATTTCCCGTCATTTCAACAATCTTCACAGCATCTTCACCAGGAGTAGATTCCCTTTTAATAAACCACTTTCTTAGCTCATCCATAAGAAGTAACTCCTCATCCATTCAAGTTTTATGACATTTCAGCAATGCCGTCACACCTTCAGGTTCCACTTCTAATTATGGATCTCTTGCTATTTCCGTCACATTCCCAGTTACTTCCTCTAAGAGTCGTGAACCCCTCAAAGTCATTCATGAGTGTTGGGCTCAACTTCTTCCAAGCTTCAGAATGTTGATATTTCACCTCTTTCCATGAATCATAAATGTTCTTCATCACATCTAGAATGACGAATCTTTTCCAGACGATTTTCAATTCACCTTGCCCAGACCCATTAAGGAAATCACCATTCATGGCAGCCACAGCCATACAAAATGTATTTCTTAAATAATGAGTCCCGATAGTCGAAATTCCCTTGGTCCATGGGCTGCAGAATGAGTGTTGTACGAGCAGGCATGAACACAGCATGAATCTCATTCTACATCTTCATCAGAGCCTTTGGTGACCATTGTCAATGAGCAATGAAGTTTTGAAAGGAATCTTTTTTTCTCTGATCAGTAGGTATCAAAAGTGGGCTTCAAATATTCAGCAAACCATGTTGCAAACATATAACATGTGCTGTCATTCAGGCTCTGTTGTTCTGTTTACAGAGCACAGGTAGAGTTGAATTCAGCAAACATTTTAACGGCCCTGGAATTTTTAGAACGGTAAATGAGCATTGGCTTCACCTGAAGGTCACCAGCTGCATTAGGCCCTAATAAGAAAGTCTGCCTGTCCTTTGAAGCTTTGAAGCAGGCATTGACTTCTCTCTAGCTATGAAAGTCCTACATGGCATCTTCTTCCAATGTAAGACTTTTCCATCCACGTTGGAAATCTGTTGTTTAATGTGGCCACCTTCATTAATTACCTCACCTGGAGCTTCTGGATAGCATGCTGTAGTTTCTACATCAACACTCACTGCTTTGTCTTGCACATTTATGTCATGGAGACACCTTCTTCCCTTAAATTTCACAAACCTACCTCTACTAGCTTCAAATTTTCCTTCTGCCACCTCGTCACCTCTTTCAGACTCCATGGAACTGAAGAGAGTTAGGGACTTGCTCTAGATGCAGCTTTGGTTTAAAGACAATGCTGTGACTGGTTTGATCTTCGGTGACCCTTTGGTTCACAGGCCAGTGTTCAGTCCACTGAGCCATGCCAGCCAGAGCTCTAGCTCCTGACTTAAAGTGAGAGATGTGACACTCTTTCTTTCACTTGAACACTTAGAGGCCAATGTAGAGTTAGTAACTGGCATAACTTCAAAACTGTTGCGTCTCAGGGAACAGAGAAGCCCAAGGAGAGGAAGCGACATGGGGAACGATGGGGTTTGACAGAGCAGTCAGAATACACACAACATTGACCAATTACGTTCGCTATCTTACATGAGTGTGGCTCCTGGCACCCCCATACAGTTACAAGAGCAACATCAAAGATAACTGAACACAGGTCACTGCAACAAATGTAACAGTAACAAAAATGTTTGAAATACGGTTGTGTTACGCAGGCACAAAGTGAGTCAATGCTGTTGGAGAAATGGTGCCCACAGACCTGCTTCCAGCAGGGCTGCCACAAACCTTCACCTTGTAAAGAAGTATCTGTAAAGCGCAATAAAGCTAAGCCCAATAAAATGAAGTATGCCTTGTGCTGTCTTTTTTAGAAAGAGCCCTGTGACTGGGACAAATGAAGTCTTCAATAAATATTAGATGGGTGGGTGTGAATGAATTAATGGAGTGAAGTTATTCATCGCTTCAGTAATGAGGGTTGTTATCTGCTCTCCTTGCATCACTAACATCAGAATTAGAAAAGAGACAATGTGCTTTGCAGTTTTCATCTAATCTATCTCTTGGTGGCAATGCTCACTTTGAATTTTAAAAAGAGAACAGAGAAGGCAGTCCAAAGAGAACAACAGTTTAAATTCCCTAGATATTTTAACAAAAATATGTATGATAGAAAAAGTTATCTCTCAGTTCTGAAGTAGCTTCTTTTTATTGTCTAAATTATGAATGTGCCAATATGGGACTATAATTCACTCAGATTTGAATATATTACTTAAAAAAATAATCTCAATCATGAAAAGTAAATATTGCTTGATATAAAGGAAAATCGGGAAAGTTAAGTGTGATCTTTCTTAATAAACACTTTCATTAAATTGTCACTTTAATACGGAACTAACATTGCACATTTACATGCACCACCCTTGACTTAAACTCACCAGTGCCCAGGCTTACTTTCCCCTTCACTTAAAGAAGCATTTGAAAGAAAACAGAAAGATCATGCATGCGTGCCTGTGTGTGTGTGCCTATCTGTGCATGAGTGTATTTGTTTATTGAACGCCCTCTAAAACACTATTGTTCAGGCTAACTCTTTAGGAGTTAAATAAAGCTTATGCAAATGTCAATAAAGCAAGATAGCTAGTTATTTCACAGTTTTCATTCTCTAGTAAGTCAGTTTCTGTTTTTCTATATAAAGAAATTAAGATGGTCTGAAAGAATCCTGATATTTTTTAAATTTTTCTGTTTTTAGAATCCCAGAATCCTGTTTACCTTCAGGCGAACTAAAACCACATAAATATCTTATTTGACAAATCTTTTATGACCTGCACAATATTAATGTTTTTCTATAAATGCATAAAATACAATAGTAGTGACATAAATGATAGAAAAAATCACATTTGATGCTATCCAAATGCTAAATTGGTTTACCTCATTTAATCCTCACAACAAATCTAGACAGTAGGCTTTGTTTTGTCCCCATGATTGGAAGTGAAGAAACTGAGACTGAGAGAAGCATCCCAGGTGGGAGAGCAGATGCCAAGGAGCAGGGATCCATCCCAGACGTCTGTCTGCAGGTCCTGTCCTCCACCATGGTGCAGCACCCCTTCTCAAGTATTCCCCTGTTGTGCTGTTATCTTCACAATTACTGGAGTAAATGGGCAGTTCTATAATCTATGCTCCTCCATCATTCTTACTGGTTCTGTTTCCTTTTGCCTTCTGTTTTTCTCCTCTGTAGACATGAGATTTCATTATATTTGCAAAAGAATTTATTCTACTACCTTTTTGGATTTAAGCTCTGATCCTTCTGGCTTAATAAATATCTAACATAATCCTAATTATTGCTGACTAACCTAATATATAAAAACCATACTTAGTGATGGTTTCGGATTTCTACACAAGGGATTAATAGAGAGCAGGATCTCCTATTAATAGAGAGCAGGATCGTGGCTGAAAATTCCCATAGTGCTATGTCAAAATGAATTTTCTCAAGGAAAAAATTCACTAAATTGTACATATTTCTTTTTTAATTTAATCTTTATTGTATCTTTTTCCATCACCATCTAGTTCCTTTATACCACCACCCTCCCCAACCCTCAATATTTGTGTTGTTAACTAAGTTTAAATTCAAGGTTCTGCATACTTAACTAGATTCTCACTTTGGAATGCTTTTTTATGATACTGTGCTATTTTATAAATGTTACCTTTTTAGAAATCTCACCTGGAGTAAAAAGGGCAGGTTTATTTGGAGAGCTAATTTCTAAATAATGAGCAAATAATTACATGACATACATACTGTAATAAGAGCCCGCCACTCTATAATTGAACAGATGTACCAAGCGTTTCTCCCTAATGCCGTAATTTGGGGAAGTTTTCAGAATGGCCACTAGACATGCCTGGTGTCACCGTGCAGTTGGCATTGGGCACGCGTGCTGAGGCCATGAACTGCAGTGGTATAAGGAAGACATGTGTCTGTGTACACATGCACATAGATAGCTCCCCCCTCCCAAGAATATATTCCCCTTTTCCCAAGAATGTTGTAGATAATTTTGAAAAAAAGTTTTGGTTGAAGTTTTGGAACAAAATGGTAAAGGAAAGGCCTGCCATAGGCAGCAAAGACGGCTGGCCACAATGAGGTAGGGGCCACTCTCCAGCTCTCCCTGCATCTCCCCTCGTTCATTGTAGCTACTGGTTGAAGAATGGGAAGAACAGTGCAGTTCACCTGTGGCACTGTTGGTGCCTGCCGTCCTTTCCCTGTGCTTGTTGAAATACTGGGTTTCTTATATCAGAGAGAAGTATGCAGGAAAAGACCCTCAATCTGAGGCTTCTTATGTCTAGGAAACCTGAGCCCTAGATTCTGCCACATGTCACTTAGGTCAGTTCTAGGTCCCCAGGCTCAGTTGTGTATACCTGGAAAAATAATAACTACTTTCCCTTGAGTGTTTACTGTGTGTCCAATGTTAAATGTGGCTTCTCATTTAGTCTTCATGAAAAGAGAGAAGGAAGGTACCAGTTCTCTGGGATAAAAGAGGATATGAAATTTCTATGGTAGTGAATAGGGGGATGATATTTGATCTCAGGTTTTCTGTCTAAAATCTATGGTTTTGACATTATTTTCTGAGAAGAAAGTGCTAGGACAAAGAAGGAGAATACTAGCTGTATCCCGCAGTTTAATTCCAAAATGAAAGCTGTCCATATGAACATTTTCTAACTCCCTCCAGTCTTACACAAGGAGGTGAGAATTTATTAGAATTTATGCTAATCAAGACAGAAAAAGTCTACAATTTAACATAAAAGGGGCAGATGCTCACTGAAGTAAGTTTGAACCCAGTTCACAATTTAGAACACCTCTAAGGCATCTTAAAAATAACACTGTTATAAGAGAAGGTGACCAATAATACTTTGCATACCATATTATTATCCTTGATTTACGTGTGATCACCTTTAACATGATCCGGGGCACAAATACACACTAAGTCTATTTTCATGAATTTTGCCACACAGAAGTCCTTATATTAGCATATTGTTTACCCAAGAGAGCTAGCATGAATTTTTTTACCTTGTATCTGCATCAGTAGTAGTGATGTTGTTTTGCACATGATATACACTAGGTGGACTTCATTTTTTAAGTATATTTTATTGATTGTGCTTTTACAGTTGTCCCATTTTTTCCTCCCCTTTCTCCCCCTCTGCCCTGTACCCCCTTTCTCACTAACATTTTCCCCTTAGTTCGTGTCCATGGGTCATTCATATGAGTTGGTTGGCTTTTCCATTTCCTATACTATTCTTAACCTCTCCCTGTCACCTTTGTACCTACCATTTATGCTTCTTATTCCCTGCACCTTTTCCCCCATTCTCCCTTCTCCCCCTCTCCACTGATAACCCTCCATGTGTCCTCCATTTCTGTGATTCTCTTCTTGTTCTAGTTGTTTCCTTAGTTTGTTCTTGTTTTTTAGGTTCAGTTGTTGATAGTTGTGTTTGTTGTCATTTTGCTGTTCATAGTTTAGATCTCCTTCTTTTTCTTAGACAATTCCCTTTAACATTTCATATAATAAAGACTTGATAATGATGAACTCCTTTAACTTAACCTTATCTGGAAAGCACTTTCAACATTTTTAAGTAGAGAATATACAAGCACACCAAAAACTAGATATAAGTAGACGAATATGCTGCTATTCTGGTATGTAAATTCAGAAACTTGAAAATCAAGCAACATCAGAGAATGAGGCAAGGAATCCTTATACTTATATGGTAATATTTGGAAACCCTAGGTGCCCGTTTTTCAGATCCAACTACCTCAGTGTTGCTTCCATCTCTGTTTTCCCAGTAACTATACAAAACCCCCTCTTTGTATTTGCTCTTGTTTAATTTTGTTCAAGCCATGGCAGGACTCTGCATACTGACATTAAACAGTTATCATCCCATCAAAAATTATTTAAGAAACTTATTCTGGAAATCATATTAGGCACAATGCCAATGTATCCATGTAAGGTGGAAGAGAACAAATGCTGTTGACATTTTTAAAAGTCAGGAAACTACTTGTAGAGCTAGAAAAATAGGAAAGTGTCGTCCTTTAATGGGAACTGGCTTTCACGTCACATGGCACAGAGCCTGCCAGAATGTATGCCATGTAACCACTCACATTTTGATTTTCAGCAGATGTAGTCAAAGTTGACAACGTTCTCCTGTGACTCATTAGAAAATATTTTCACAGAAAACACATTCGTGATTTAAAGCATAAGTGGCCTCATTTGATTTTTTTCTCGGCAGCTTGTATCAACCTGTTTCTAACTCCCTAATTCTTCCCGCCTGTCCACACTACATACCAACATCTTGATCTAGTGAACTAGCCCAGATAATGAATATTGAGTATCAGTTTCTCGCGGCAATCTTCTACTTGAAAGAGGGGGGAAAAATATACTAAAGTGCTACTTCAACAAAAATAATTTCCTTCTGTCCTTAAGGATGTCCATTAGGAATAATTTATATTTGCTCCAAATTAAGGGGGTTACAATCATAAAAAATAAATTATAACATAAATATGCTTGGTCTGATACTGAAAAAAATGAGCATGTGTAAGTTATGGCCAGAAAATCCACCAGCAGAGCAAGCTGATTCCCCTGGACACTGACCTGGATTCAGCAGGACCTGGTGAGGGCAGGAGCTGACCTGAGGTGGCCCTGCTCTAAACAGGGCAGTGAAAGCCTGCAGACCTTGAAGGCTCAACTTCAGCCAAAAGATAAATACCACGCAGTGGTGTTCTACCTTAGGTGCATTTAATTAATTTTCATCCACATGTTTTCTGATTAAACTTTATTTATTGCTTTTTTCATTTTTATTGAATTTATTGGGGTGAACCTGGTTAACAAAATTATACAGGTTTCGGGGGCACGATTCCACAACACACCATCTGTGCACTGTACTGTGTACTCACCACCCCAAGTCAAGTCCCCTTCCATCACCAGTTACCCCCCTACCTTCCTCCACCTGCTCCCACTCCAATCTCTCCTTGGCAATCACCACACTGTTGTGTCCACGAGTTCTTCCTCTTTATTTTTTTTTTTTGCAGTCCCTCTACATCCCCCACCATGAGCTGTCAGCCTGCTGTCTGTCTATGAGTTGGTCTCTATTTTGCATGTTCGTTCAGGCTGTTTATTAGCTTCTACATATAAGTGAAATCATATGGTACTTGTTTTTCTCTGAATGGCTTATTTCACTTACTCTCCAGGTCCATGTTGTTCCAAAGGATAAGATTTCCTTCTTTTTTTTACGGCTGAATAGTATTCCATTGTGTAAATATACCACAGCCTTTTTATCCATTCATCTGCTGATGGACACTTGGGCTGCTTCCCTGTCTTGGTGATTGTAATTAACACTGCAATGAACATGAGTGCTTATGTTCTTTTGAATTAGTGTTTTGGGTTTCTTTGGATAAATTCCCAGAAGTGGGATCGCTGGGCCATAAGGCAGTTCCATTTTTAGTTTTTTGAGGTATCTCCACACTGCTTTCCACAGTGGCTGCACCAGTCTGCAGTCCCACCAACAATGCAATAGGGTTCCCTTTTCTCCACGCCCTTGCAGGCACTTATTGTTTGGTGATTTATTGATGACAGCCATTCTGACAGGTGTGAGGTGCTGTCTCATTGTGTTTTTAATTTGCATTTCTTTAGATGAATCCAATCCTCCTATATCTTATGTAAGTATCATTTTAACCTAACAATGACTTTTTTGAAAAAGCCATGTGAGGACTTTCTTTAGGAAACTAGCCTTTCCCATTCTATAGTGCAGAATTTATGAAAGAAAACGTCTACATTTTTAGTGAAATTCTGAACTCTATAATTTAGAATCTTCCTAAAGTTTTCAAACAAACCTACAACATACATGCAAAAAGGAGTAATTTTAGGAGGGAACTTTGAAATTGCAGCAGAGAAATACACGTCAGACTGAGAAGTTCTAACTCCTACTACAGACAATATCAAAAGAAAAGCCAGCTAGATTACAGTAACATGAAAAAGCCACTGAATAAATGAGACTCACTGACTAAGAAAACCCGGAAACCTGTGCTGACACTCAGTCAGGGAGAGTTCAACCAACTGGTACAGCTTCAACGTGGATGTAAACATTTAATTTAATGAAAATCTATTGTATTACATTTTCTTTCCCATAAGAAAAGGGGTAAGATTATTTAGAAAGTAAAAAAATATAAAAAGTAAACGAGTCTCAGCCACCCCTTCAGCCTTACTACACACACATAATCAGTTCACATGGCTTGTAAAACCAGTTTGGGCACTCCAGGAATTGCAATGATGGAGACCACGCATTCCTTTGCTGTTCATTTGATTCCTAACCTGAAGACAAGGCCCACAGTTTGCACCAATCTCTCTCTTTTTCATTTATTTTTTTGGCGGCCACTCAGCTACTTTAATTAAATGGATGTCAATGCATGACCATAGGAAAAAGGACGCACAGAAGAATGCAGTGTGAGAAATTTGGGAGCATAGCACATGTGCATGTAAGTCAGTCCCAAAGACCTTCCAACCCCGGTTTAGTATACTGATAACTGATAAATCAAGAAATGGTTATTAATATTTGAGAGACAACTGTTTCTCATATTCCTCAAAGATCACTAATTCTCATTGCAAGAAAAAAAAGGGTTTTTCATCACGTCAAATTCAATTTTATTAAAGTTAACATTCCCTTATATCAAGAATTTGATAGAATGCAATAGGTGGATTAGAAATAAAACAGAAAGAATAAAAAGGCACTAAACATGTAGGAATTTGGGAGATAATTTTGAATCCTCCCATTGCTCTTCTTCCATTGTCAGGAAAAGGCCTTGGATTCTGGCTGTGGGATTTATTGACTCTGTCCAAGCAACACCTACAGTCAAATGAAGTTACTGGGACACTGAACTTGAATTGTTTATCTAAGCTATTGACTGGCTGTGCTTGGCTGTCTACACTCTCCCATGGATGCCCTTGTTACAATGTCAAGTGTCTGCAAGAACCATGATTGGGATTGTTACTTTTTCCAGCAAAGTTGAGTGACTCATTCTGGGCTCTGAGAAGGTCAGGTTTACTAGCATCATTTATAAGCCTCTATTTATCAAAGTTTTTTCAGTGCACGAGACACGAATGTATGAACTTTTAGGTTATGTCTCCTCTGACCACAATCAGGCATTTATTGAGTGCCAGGGGAGTTTCTGCAAACATGTCAGAGAGTGTGGGGTTCTCACTGTGACTGGGGCTACTGCTGAGATTAGGAGGGAGGCAGGTTTGAACCATCCCGCAGTGTGTGGGGCTTGCATAACAAAGACTTGACTCTTCCAAATGCCCCTGGAGAGATACTGGTGGGTGAACTACACGGCCAGTCCAATTTCACACACACATACCTCTTTTATCTCTATCTCATGGTTATTATCATTGCTTCTCTTTTAAAGCAAATAACAACCAAAAAAAAATACCCAACCCTAGGGTAACTACTACCCCAAGTGCACCCAGAGAACATTATGTTAAAGAAAATGCGAAAATCAGTGTCTGAGCTGCAGTGGCCTGTTTTGTCCCCGATTCGATGTCAGGCACGATGCTCCCTTCTAAAGCCTGCGGTCATTACCACGACAGCTGCTGCCTAAAGGGTGTGCTGCATCTGCCTTGGAGCTCGGCCAATCCCCATTAATCATCATTTTCCCAGGCACTACCATGATATCCACCATCTCTTCTAGTTGAGACTCTGGATATTCCAACTGAAGAATAATAAAAAATGAGAGTATGGCCAGCATGGGGACATAAATTATAAAGGATTACATCATTTCATGTAGTAAGACTGTGTGTGTTCTTGAAAAGATGATCTTATTTTTGAGAGGCATGGAATTTCTACAAATTAATCATATGACAGGACATAATATTCAAGCCTATAAAAAGCAGAACAATTATTTTCTAAATGAACTTTGGTTTCAAGCAGCATTTTCACATACGGCGTTGCTTGAAAGATAAAGGTGTAACTCCTTATTAGAAAAGTCACCCAAAGAAAGAAGAAACTCAAAGAGAAAGAGCAGAAGAGAAGGAGGGAGGAATGGAGAGAGATGGAGTGATTCTTAAAACTTTATCTCAAAAGGTTTGGTAAGAGCATAATCATTTTAATTAGAGTAACCATAAAATTTACCGGCACCTTGTTGAAAGTAAAATATCTCTAAGAAGAGGGGGCACTGGAGGACAGCAAAAGTAAACTAGGATTGTACTGGGGGCAAGCTGGGATGGAGAGTCACCTACTTGCTACAGCACACTTAGAGGTCTCTCTTAGATTTGACCTTGTTTATAAATGGCACAAGGCAGTGAGAGCAGTGTAGGTACAGACATGCGAAACTCCTCACACACAAAATGTAGATATTGGCTGCTCATTCATTCATCTAATAAATATTTGTTGCTCTCCCACTATGTGCCAGGTACCTAAACTGGATGTTAAAAATCCCTAAATGATCCAGACATTGAGTTGTTCCTATTAATGAAAAAAAAAAGAAGAAAATAAATACTTCTACAAAGCCTCAGCTATCCAGAACCTTCAAGGAAAGATCATTAAGGTTTAGTCAAATTTTCTGGGTGGCTGAGATGTGCATCATTATAAACAACAGCACCTTTAAAATGGAATCATTTTGCAGAAAGATAATTCCAAAATGTGTTACGATGCTGAAGGTGATTTAACTTTGACTCAGAGAGTCAAGGCAATCAACAACAATGAGAGTTGGTACACTGAACCAAGGCAGGCCAATGCCCTCAGGTATTGAAAAAGCACAGAGAGCTTCTGGCATTAATGCCCGAACATCCCAGGTGACGAAGCATTTTGCACTCTTACATTTATGCTGGATTATTTTTCTGTTTCCTTTTTTATTCTTAGGCTGTCACTTGTCAATACTATTCCTAATCCTATTTATAAAAAGAGCAGTCATTTAAATTCACCTAATATATGGCAGGTACTTCTCTAAGTATTGTCCATATATTCTTCCCTTTAGTCCTTAAAATACCTCCATGAGATAATATGGTATTATTTCCATTTTTCAGACGGTGAAATTTGAGGCACAGAGAAGTGGTTTGCTCAAGGTCAGACAGCTGGGAACTGAACTCAGGCGTCACTGTGTTTGCCCACCACGTGTGTACGCATGCCTACACCCACCTTAATGAGCTATGAACCTTCAGAATTATGTGTAAAGTAAGAGAAAATAAGCTCTGAGACAGCATCTGGGAGAAGCAAGCATGTGAGTGTGAGGCAATGAACTCTATGAAACCTAGATTTGTCATCAGGCCTTTCTCTTTCTCTGTAGTTCACAAATATGCCTGTGTGGGTGAGCTTTGATAGATGAGTCAGTTTGCCAAGTTTACAGAACCTTGGAAATTAATTACAATGAAAATAAAAGCATTTTTTACAACACAAGCCTGTATAGATTTTCCAACTATTCATAAGTTGGCTATTTTCTCATTAAAAATTTAGATTTCAAGAAAACTAAAGTTTAACTTTAGTTACATGGGTTTTAAGAATATAAAGACATTTATTTGGCACAGTATGCATGCCAGAAAGACATCAAGTATCAGGTGATAGAAATTCATAAACACACGAACAAAAACTCCATTCATCCATTGGCTTATTGAAAAGCAAATGAGAACATTGTGTAGGTTGCTAAGGCAACTGAGATGGGATGATTTAAATGTGAGATAATGAGCAGAATCTCTGTACCTATACGAATCAAGTTTTTGGAATCCTTACTAAGCCCTCATCTACATTTATAACTAAAACGTTAAGAGCATTACTTGGAAAAAAACCATAAAACAGCTTTCAGGTGTTTGAGCGCTGTTGGTAAAAAGTTTGAAGCCCTCTGATCAGGAGAAAGCCCTGGTCTTGGAGGGTGTGTGTGGTGTGGCAAAGAGAGGCGTTTCTGGCTGGGTCAACCAGCCTTGGAGCAGTGATGGATGAGGTGTCTGTCAGATGTAGTACCAATACGTCAAAAAATTATTGGCAACTGAAACAGTAGCTTTTTCTAGAATATTACTATTTCAAATTTGAAACTCTGAGCTCATTCTATTTTAGCCTCACTGTCCTCTCCGCTATTACTCAAACGTGCCAGGCAGGCTTCCGTTGAAGGGCCTACGCATTGGCCTGTTCTTGACAGAATGCACTCCCCAGCCTTCTTCTTGGCTTACTCCCTGTTTTCCTCCAAGTCTTTTCTTAAATATCGTCCAATTTAAAATTACAACTGACTTCTCCCCAGTACACCACATCCTCCGTTGTATTCCCTTGTATTGACCGTCTCCTAACACACTCCATCATCATGTATGCTCCTGTTTTGTCCAGGAAAGCATTTCAAGCACTCAGACCACTGCCTGACATATAGTAGATGCCCAGTGAATAGCAACTTTAAAGGCATGAATAAGTTGTTCCTGCCATTGAACTGCTGGAAAGAAAACTGTAATGTCCCCTCATTTCTTCCCACCTTAAACTGATGCAGTGTGAAGCAGGCCTCCCAAAGCTTCCATGTTCCTATTCACACTGAGTCTAGAAATTTGCACAAGAGATACCCCACATCCAGAAGAACCATGAGTGTACGCAGCTCAGTAATTCCTAAGCTGACTACCAGCCAACAAGGTGTATACTTAGAGACCTTCACTGCCCCCATCTATAATAATTTTAATTATCACTATCATGCAAAGCAGAGTCCTGTGTTAGTTCCTCAGGTCCTCTGGGTAAAAGTCACTAAACAGATGCTACTTTAAGTGATGTGTTACTCTGACCAAATTAATTCAAAGCAGCTAATAGTCTCCAGAAAGACTGTTTTGTATTATTAACCATAAAGACTTCAGAAGAATTCAGTTTACAAGAGGCCAACTAGAAACATAGCTGTTCTCTGGAATTCATCACTCATACATGTGGAGAAATCGAGCATTTTCTCATATTTACAGAATAAGGTGAGCTGTCAGAAAGAAGGGGCCCGCTCCCTTCCACTGCCACCATGCCTACTTCAAGTCAAATCTATTGTTTCATGCTATATATTCATTTGTTTTCAACACAAAAATAAATAAATAAATACACAATGTAGAAAATTGGGGAAATGTGTTTACATCATGAAAAAGTAGTGTATAATGCCTCCCCAAATAACCACCATTTGTGCAGTCTCTCAGGCCTTTTTAAACACATTTTCCTTTCTTACCAACAACTTTATTGATTTGGATATTTTGAGTAGGCCAGCTATCTCCCGAGTGGTATAACATTGATTGTTCTCAATTAACGTCTCGATTTGATTCCTATCAACTTCAACTAATCCACCTGACTATGGAGTATCGTCCACCGAGAAATCTCTATCATGAAACTTCACAAACCACTTTTGACACGTTTGATTAATCACAGCGCCTTCACCATACATTGCAACAAATCTTTTTTTTGCATTTCAGTTGTGTTTTTCCTTTTCTTGAAATAATAAAGCTTGTGCTTATACAGAGAACATTACGTATTTTCTTCCATCTTCAATATTAAAATGGTAACACAAAAATTCATCAATTTTGATAAGCTTTTTTTAGATGCATGCTGATATGACAGCTGTCACCATGCAATGTAACAAACTTGTTTCAAATGAAGCTAAAGACATAAGCACTACTAGAGCCATCTTACGGAAAAAAACCAAACGAACTTTTTGGCCAGCCCAATACAACCGACAGCTGGTTTCTCTGCCTCCAGGCATCTGTGCCATGGCTGATCTGTCATAAGTACAATTTTAATTATGTTATTACCTGATTAGAAATCCATTGGTGACCTCCCATCGCCTATAAAAACAGGTTGTCAGAATTTAGAGTTTGGACTCCAAGTTTTCGATTGTATTTCTTTGGATGAGTTTGAGAGTTTGTTTGTTTGATTTTTTTTTTAAAGTCCAGGCTCTGTCTAGGTAGCTCAGATGGAACATCATTCTGCTACACCAAGGTTGCAGGTTCGAGCGCTGGTCAGGACACATACAAGAATCAGCCAATAAATGCATAAATAAGTAAAACAACAAATTGATGTTTCTGTCTCTCTCTCTCTCTCTTTTTCTTTCTCTCTCTCTCCCTCCCTCCCTCCCTCTCTCAAATCAATAAAAATTTTTAAAAAGAAAGTCCAAATCTATATGCTTATTCTGGCAAAATTGTCTTTAGAGAGGTAAATAACATAAACTGCAGTGTGAAATGCATTCATCAGTCAATCTTTTAACAACTGGATTAATCACAAGAAATGGAGAAAGCAATTTTCATTTGGATTGGTAACTGGGAGTAGAAGAGAAGACGGATCCACTGGGCAATAACTGGACAGCCTTGGGATGGGGAGAGGAGGGTCAAAAATTAACAGAGGGATTTACAGGAAGAGGTGAATCTTCCAGGATGGAGCGTCTCTCTTTGAAGAGTAGTAGCCAAAATAAAGTTTGGCTACTACGTCACTTAAAACTCTCTCAAGCAATCTCTGCTTTGCAGATTTGAGTTTATAGATGCCTGACTGTGAAACAAAGCTCCAGGTCTCCACGGCGCTGAGATGAACCACAACTGAGCTATATGTCATCAGGGAAGGGGAGAGTAAGGTACGCTGGACTGCATACAATGAAAGGCCTGGGGAAGGGGTTTTGAGTACAACAGACCAGTTACGTACTCTGGACAGAGGTGGAAAGTAGATGGCATTTGTTGGGTTATCTGCTCAGCCTCCTGTCTTGGAAGTTCTTGTCACCTCTGCTTCGTACAGCCCCAGGGGGTGGCTCCTGAAAGCCATGTTTCTGTTTTGTGAGTCTGTCTTTCTGATGCCATTATCTTCGCTGGAAGTTTGGAACAAGGTAAAGAAAAGGAGAGGGATCCTATTGTCTGGGTGCCCAAAGAGGTAAAAATTACAAAAACATGAGCAGTGTCCCGTGGGCGTTTTCTTCCTACTGTGGGACCTAGAGAAAAGCTAAGGCTGATGAGCCAGTCTTCATAAAGAGAAAGGCAGTGAGCTGTGTAGCAGCCAGGACATGAGTAGACCCAGCCCTCTCTTCTCATGTTCTCTAAGACATTGTACCATTGTTCATAATCAAAACAACAGAGTAAGAACAAACAAAAAACTTCCCTAGCTCCCACTGGAAACGACAACCAAAAAGAGTCCTAACTAAAACAACCAGGAACCAAAGCTAGCTGCCATCTGTGCTAATTTACCTATTTTCCAATCGAATCTATTTCTCTACATGGACCAAGTGGGCCTATTTACCGTCCATAAAATATACCTTCCAATTTCAGTTTCTATTCTTTTTTTGTACCTCACTGTGAGTTCTCCCCCAGTTTTCAAATCTTGTCTATCCTTTGACCTTTGGCCCTACATCCTCTATGCAACTCCTCCTGACCACCCTGGCCCGCGGTGCCCTGGCCTCGGGCTGCAATCTTGGGGTGCTTTTCTCCTCTGTTCCCCTGGTGAAATGCGCTCATCTGTACATCTACCAGATGAGTACGGCCCTAAAACAGATGCTCTCTACACACCAATATCCTATTTTACTCCAAGGTCTGTGTAGCAAATGGGGCAGGAGAAGGAAAGAATGAAAACTAGAGCACCTATGCAACTGGTATATTTTTTTTCTGTAATGTATTTTCTGGGACCCATGTTAGATTTACGTACATTTATGTCAGTTTAGAACTAAAGGAAGAATATGAAATGGAACTAAATGAACATCTAACAGATTAGAATAAAGGCAATAGGTGAGTAGATTACAGGTAGCCCAAATAATCCCTGGCCTCTTATGGACAGCAGTTAGGTACAAACAGTGCCTGTCCTCATTTTTAACTCTTACAAACAGATTTATTTTTAAGTTATTTGTTCATGCTTCTGTGAATACTATAAATATCTACTAAATACTGTCTGATCAATGAACAGGGCAACTCCACAGAGAAAGTGCCATTAAAACAGGCGCATCTGACAGCCTGGCAGAATAGAAGGGCAAGGTCAATACCCGAGGACCACATGGGGACTTGCACTAATTCAGAGGTGAGGGAACAAGGACTTGAGCTTTCCTAGTGGCAATGGGTAAGAGGAAGGATGAGGAAATTCAAAACACAGCAAAGGAAAATTAAGCGCAACTGTGACACACAACATTTAGGAAAGGAAAGAGAGGAATGCATCAAAGATTACTCTAAAGTTCTGAGGCAGGGCAACCGAGAAAATTACCGCTAGAAGGAATGATACCGGAGTAGGGAATGCAGTAACCATATTTTTTCTACAAGAGGAGTTTGAGATAGTAAAGAGAGATCCCTAATAAAATTGTAACAGGGATTTGTAGTTATAAAATATTCCAAGAGAGACTGTAAGCTGGACTTGTGTATTCAGGAGTTATTTATTCACTTACCAGTGAGGACCTGCTCCATGCTAGGCAGGCCCTGAGCTGTATAATAATGATATAACAGGGAATAAAAGAAAGCAAATATAATCCCCCCTCCTTGTGGAGCTTACAGTGTAGTGCTTTACTCAAGTGAGGCACGTCTGAAGGAGAGGCACATGGTGCCACGCTGTCCTCTGACAGTGACACTGGCCAGTGGGCCAGCCAGGGAAGAGCAAAGATCTGCAGGATGAGTTAAAACTAAGTAGGAGAGCAAAGATGGGAGGGAAAAGGGAGCACAGAAAGGGATGGAGCAGTCTAGCCTCTGTGGAAGGAGGAGAATGGCATCTGTGAACTATGGGATAAGGCTACTCAGAGACATATATGATAAGGCATTTAGGAAACAATAATCTAAGTTTTGAGACTGTTCTTTAAATCTTCAATTTTCACTGATATCAGGGATTTAGCAGACACTGTAAGCAATTATCTGAGGAAATCAACTTAATGTGCTACCATGACAAAAAGGGTCAAGACATCCCAGAAAATGAGGACACGATTAGCAGCAACACCAGAACCCATCATTCACTCGTACTCAGAATCCCAGCTGCTTCCACACCTGTAGGAGTCTGTCAGCATGCACCAGGGAAGGCAGAACAGATTTGGAAAACCTCCGGTGAAGGCCAGACTAATGATAAAGTGACTAGAGGGGCGTCCACATGAAGCCAGGCTTTGAAGTGAGGCAAAATGCTCTCAAAATTAGAAAGAAAACAATGCAGTTATAATGCCAAGGTTAACTAAACCATTTTATATAGAGATTGAGTTACCATGGTCTTCCTCTTCAACTCCTGAAACAGGAGAATTAGATGGCACTCTGAGAGTATCTATTGATCACCTATTTTTTTCAGGGGAAGGATATAACCTGAAAGAGGTCGTGTTAAGCAACTACAAGGGATAACTTACTATTTTGTATTATGATTAGTAATTTTCTGGGTTCTTCAATCCAAAATATAGCATATGCTAGTAAAATGACTAAGTCCAAGAAATGTTTATGCAATCCCATGGAATGTACAGCTAGACTGTGTTACTGGGAGTACCTACTTCTATTGGTGCTACATCCTAGGATTTTCAAGATTGAGAACATGCAACCCTCTAGTAATAATTTTTGAAGCTTCTCAGGGATAGCATATGGGGCCAGCTGAGCCTCTGGCTTGACACAGTGAGATACTGTGCGTGTTTTCACAAAGGGGTTGTCTGCTTTCACAGGTATGAAAAAATGCAGCATTTAATTTTTGACAGAAAATTATATGCAGGTAGACATTTCTGAATTCTGGAAGCATTGCAATGATTATTTCACTAGCAAATAAACATGTATAACTTAATATCTTAAATATAACCTTATTATACCTGTTTACATAAAATGACTAAGTTGTATTTTTAAAGTTTTTACAAACACACACTGAGTAGATAAACTTCATAAAGCTCATGGATATTAAAGAGAGGTTCATTCCAATGATACTCCTAAATGCAGGAGAGTGCTGTGCCTTTCTCTTGATAATTCTAAAGTTAGGGCAGACTAGGGCAAGAACACACAGCACATGGCCAACACTTTGCTGATTTCAGGCCACCATTAAGTTCTCAGAAACCCACTTTCTTTAACCTCTGAAGTGGGGAAGAGTCCACCTTCACCATTACCCACAGAAGCTTCTTTTATTCGAGATGGGAAAACTATCATCTTAGTTCATATGCACCAAATGTACTTCCTGTATTTCAATACTCTCCTTTGTGGTACTCTGGCTGGGATAAGATAATGCAGTAACATAAAGGAATGGATACATTTCTCAGAAGTCACTTTGCAACCCAGTTTTACCAAATTATTTCCATTCGCTCCTTAATTACAGAATGAGTTTAAAACAAAATTGCCTGATTTGAGTTTTATTTTCTTTCTGTGTTTTTCATCTTGTCTTGGTGAAAATGCTCCACTAATTAGTGGCCTCAAAAGGAAAAAGTAAAGAGTAACCCAACTTCACCAAAGTAATCATTCATGGGGGCTATTTTAACATATAGGCGCTCTAGGATTATTTGCCAAGAATGCAATTAAAGAATAAAATAAATTACTCCCTCAACTGCCATCAGAAATAAAAAGAACTGAAAGCAAAAAGTTCCCAAAAATGTGATACCCAAACAAATTCCGCTATAAACTTCACTTGTCCAGGAGCTATTGTAGTAAAATTCAAGATCAATGTGTGTTCTGTGAGGACTCAAATGAGATACAAATCTACATAAATAAATTCACCATGAATATAGACCAAATGCAATACTGAAAACATAAAATATTTAGGTTTATGTTTCAAGATGGCCTATCTAGTAACATAATTTTAGGGTATGGTCAAGTGTAAGAAAAATAAATATTTTCATTTCTCATGTACACATTTTATGGATAACATTACTTTTAGAAACAAAGACCAATAATCCTATACTCTGGATATGATAAGCAACACAAAGAAAAGTAAAAATAATGAGAAATGTCAATTTTTCTAGAAGCACATTATATACTTTTTCACATGACATCAAGTTAACACAGTTTTATGAACCCACAACAACACTGTCCCTAACGTTTGATTTTCAGTACATACACACAATGTCATTCTGAAGAAGGCATTTTTACCTCACTTCCGTTGCATGGGTTTGCAAATTCTCTTTCTCTCCACCTACCAGTCACATATGCAGCTCAAGCGTTTTTCTCCAAAGGAAGAATTAGGGCCAAACAAGACAAAGAATGTGCTGATACAAACATGTCACTCCAAGAATTTTCCTGACAAATTCTCCACACCCAATTTAATTACTTCCCTACTGTAAAAACACTTTCCATCTGTGTTCATTCTAATCTTTTCAAATCCAAAACCAACATACTATAAAGCAAGTTAAAGAAGTGAGTGACATTAGTTTTGGGTTCCAAGTGAGGCAGCGTTTTATAAGGCAGTGGGTCTCCAGCTTGCATGCATTTTATGCTGATACAGTATTTCATTTGGAGCTCAGTTCTTCACTTTGTATTTGTTTAGAATAGAATTATCTAGCCTAGGCTTTTAAATCTCTATCTGAATCAATCTCTCTCTTTCTCTCCCTTCCTCTCTTCCACTTGCACACACACATATGCATGGGAGGCGGGGAAGGCAGGGGAGGGGAGAGAGAGAGAGAATATCTGAACATCTGTGGTTTTTAATAATCAAAAAAGAATGTAGCCATATATGTATCATATATACTAAAGCAATGCTGTGAGTGTCTCTAATAAAGGCATTTTGGTGAGGGGCATTTTTTGGTGGGTTATAAGCACTGAACCTCAAAACACGTAATACATGCAAAATACTGTTTTTGGCATTCCTTGATTCACTGACTTTGGCAAGTTATTGTATGCTTTTTGTGCAGAATGTTCTTTAGTATATTTTTAGTCTCTTCTCGGTATTCCATCATTGCATTAATTAAGTGCTAGTTTTGGCACTTTGATACCTAACACTTGTGAATAAACAGAGAATTCAAGAATAGTCACATCTTTATGTTACAGACACTATTAGGGTGTGGAGGTTGTCTCTTACACCAGAAGTTAGCAGAGACCAGCCATTGCCAAAGTCTCTGGGCAACCAATAAACGATTCTAGCTCATCCTGAAGGTCTTTCCAGCTTGTATTTTACTAAGTAAGTATTGCTTTGTTTGCTTTTGATATCACAATGTTTTACCGTCCTCAGAAATTAATTTGTCTAATTTTACCTGTTTATATTACAGATTAGGAAGTTACTCATAGCAACCATCTGCTGGATTTTAGGAAGTTAAGCTACTTTTCAAATAATATATATTAATATATTAACACTACATATTAAATATCTGATAAATATTATAAAATAATAAAATATATTTTAAGTAGTCATTTAAAACAGTCATTATTTGCCTTAAAAATAAAATTGCACCTTTAAGGCCATATCACCTGGGATTTTCTGCTTTAATTCCAGGTCTAAACACAGAGCTCTAA